>DWEC01000435.1:0-17226 GCA_018245735.1 Microceris miodesmiata
GTGGAAATGTACTATTTCCTTTGGCTATCTTTTCGAGAATTACAAGCGCTATGCTATACTTTACCGAGTTACAAGTATTTACTGGAAGGTCTGCTGGAAGATTTTCGTACCACACCACGCCATTGCCTAGCTGGATAAGTCTTGGAAGAATTAAATTTAATTACTGGGATATTTTTTATTAATAGCATTGTCATGTTGGAATAAGTCTATACATATGTCTTAACAATATCTCAGTCGAATATATAAATATTCCAAAATATACCGTCACACCTGTGATCTCCGAAGAGGAATGCAGAAGAATGTAGTACTGATGTTTTACCAGTTACGACGTAAACATCACCAATAAAGTAAAATAATTGTTTTAATATTAGAGGAAGTCAATGGAACCAAGAAAAAGTTATATCTGTCTGTCTATTTGTCGGCATCTGTGGAACGGTAGAATTGGGAGGTTTAAGCGGAAACCAGGTTATTATTCTTAAATCATTTACTCTCTCAAAGTCACGGACACATCCAGTCCTATAAAATTACATAAAGATTAAAACCTTAAAAGCGAAATTTTGAAATTAAAAGACTGATATAAAGAAATAAGACAGACCTGTGATATCAAGAAATACCCTTATAATCGACCAGAAGTAGATTAAAAGGGTAATTATAAACATTACATATACTATTATACTAGTAAATATATGTAAGTACGATTACGTAAGTACATAAATTATCTAGGTATGTGTGTATATAGCATAATTATAATAAAAGATACATATATTACAAAGCTTAAAGTTCGAAGTTCATTTTATCCTTTTGTACTTGTAATGGCTATGGCATTGTACGGAGTCACGGACATACCTCGTTATCACTTTGAGATGCTTGTACAGAATGCCATCACTCATCAAGATTGGCCATTCTACTTGAAAGACTAGCATTCGAAAATTCAGAACGTTTTTATTAAATTATAGAATATTCGCCCCCTCTTTTTACTTTGAAGATGACGCGATAGTGTTAGAAGATCAATGATCTCCTAACACTCCATATTCATTTTACATTCTTTTTATATGATTTCCAAAAAACAATAGCTTAAATAACGTCAGATGACGCCACAATCGTTGGTTAGATACATTATAATACAAAAAATGTAGAAATTATGACACTAGATTTATGTAGGTTCAATTTGTAATATATTAATTTTTATTATATTAAAGTTAATATATTAACTGTTCATATATTAACTTTTTATATATTAACTTTTAATATATTAACTTTTATAATATATTAACTTATTAAATAGTCACGGCAGTTTCCTCACAGAGTAGGCAAAGAGCAACGATTACCAAATATATCTATCTATACATACATACCTACCTGACATGCTTTATATATAACTATCTAGATGTTATAGGACGTCAAAATAAGTATGTTATATATTAAAAAATCGCTTAGCGTAACATAATATTCAACTTCAACCACATATTACTAACTGAGTGATATCTTGCAGGTACTCCATAAAGTAAAAGGCAAATTGGATTTCCCAAACACGTTACTAGTATCCTCCGCGACGTAAGTTATAGGCTTATAGCGTATATTATTTTAATTTATATTAATAAATGCGAAATTAACTCAGAATATTAATAATTAATTAACTCAATAGAATGTATACATTTGGTGTAATTTAATGAACGATAGATATATGAGAAGTCGTTTGATTTTGAAAGTATTAAAGTACACTAAATTTCATACAGTTTCGTAGCTTACACTTATCGCTTCCAGCTCTTAAATAATTAGCGGTGTTCCAAGGCTCTCTAAAATGTTCGTTACACGTGCTATACGAGTACATCTGTGAACTATTCGATCGAAATTTACCTATTTTTCGCTTGGAATGTGTGTGATTTGTAGCGAACCCGTAATATTAAGTACCCTGTATGCATTCTTCTCTTTTTTTATTTTTGAGATAATATCTTGTTATTTTAAAAAAACTACTGAAAATTGCACATCGCTTTTATTTTGCGGCCGCTCCGAAGTTGTAAACTCTGCGCTGCCATAGGGTGTATTGTTCTCCGCGATCCTATTATTTATTGGCGCTTTTCATCCAGCAATTAGCTGTTGGAAGTGGGAATGCATTAAACGGTTTGTGCTCGTTTTTAATTAATTAGCTCAGGTTTTCATTATTGCAGCGACTCGGTAATAAGTTGGTACTTAGTGTTGTATTTCAGAATAACTAACTTCACTTCAACATGAACTTGAATATTTACTCTCTTCAGTATTTAAGTTTTTGTTGCCATTTCGTGGAAAATATCGTGAAACAAACTGCATGCCTTAGAGTTTTCTGTTGTACTTTGGAATTTGTGTTTGGCTGACGTGACAGATAGCCTTAACCTTCTCACTATGATGAAGGACTCCTGGACTCATATAATAATGAAACGGTAAGTGGGTCGCTGATAAACCTTACATTTTGATACATACATATGTAATTTGTCAACGTACAGCTATGTACATTGTACGTGAAAAAAAAAATTAGTTTACCAGTGTGGACGGCTTCGGGACCTTGAATGAGTGATAACTGATAACAAAGTAAGGAGGGTTTCCCGCGTTTCAATTTGTAAATAAGATCATCTGGAGAACTCGTAATATGGCCTTTAACTATTGCATGGCATTAACTATTAATACGATTTGAGCACTGTCAATTATTATTGGTCCTTGAAATTAGGCCTAAATATACACTTGTCGATATGTTGAAAATTTATTTATATATATTTAAAGTGCAAATTCCACTGGCTATAACTATAGTAACACCACTACCGCACCTATTTTTGCTGGCAAACAGAAAAGCGTAGTTATGTTTTGCAGACTAATGTATTAAGTAAAACTTTACCCAACATCTCAAGTGAGTTACACGGTAGTCCTTGGCCAACACAAATGTAACTAATCTAGATAATATACAGCTTAAATAAATGTTTAAATTATGTTTAATTGATTGGATCAAATTGAAAATATGATTTAGGCAGGTATAATACAGTTGAATCCTATTCGATGTTTCTATATTATCACAAAACGTACGTTATAAGTGAGAAGTTAAAAGTAAATTAGAAAATGCACGAAGTCGTAACTTACGGGAAGCCTATAAAGGTACAACGTATAACCGATCTATCGTGTTCTGATCGGAAAGCTAAAACTTAAACTTGGAATTTAAAGTTGGAAAATACCAATTTCGCGCGCTTTGTCTCCGTGCTCAATGATTTGGAGCGACATTCAAAATTGCTGTGGAGAATTTTGACTTTTGTGAAACTATTGTTCATCTAATAGTACTTTGGTCGGTTGCACTGAAACTGCTAGGGGTTACCGCCCTAAGAATTGCGGTTTCATTTACAGGGGTGATTAAATGTTATTTATTTATTATAAAAAATGTAACTTCACGCCTGTAATACCCTTAGGTGTAGGCACAGGAGTGCAGTACACTTCTACGTAACACCGGTTAGTCCCAGTCCCGACTATGGAATAGATTGTAAGCCTATTGCAATACACCGAGCACAGATACAGATTCAGAAAGGCGAGAGTGTACGAGTACTACACTCTTCTGCTTACATCTGCGGCAATTACAGGAGTAAATTTCTTTTTAAATTAATATATGTACGTATCTTGGTATATGTTACTAGACATGATTTGCGTTTATGTACAATAGCTCATCGCAAAATTCGCTCACAGTGTCTTGGGTGTTCTCCGGGTCTGTACAGTATCGAATGGGTAAGACGACAGACTCCTTTGTCGTCAGAACCAGGTCTCAGGATCGCAGTTTGATATGAAATAGACATGTAATTAAGATGCGCATCTAAAGGTAAGAGATTAAAGCGGGCGACGTTAACCATTTGGCTTGCATTTTTCATTACCTACACTACTTGTGTAAATTATACCTACTTGTATACATGTTCAACTGTTTATACAATAACATAAAGAGTGTATAAATATATTTCAAAATTTGGATGAGAATAGATGAGGCGGAAGAAGGGCGTTTGGGCCAAAGATGACACCTAACTCTCTGCGTATGTCTATAGAAAATAGACATTATAAGTATCTATCATTATACCTATTTTTTATTGCTTAAGCCCAATTTATTATTCCTAATTTTCGTGTTCTATGTAACTTTTGAAAGGTCGATTTTAAAAGTATTTGAATTTGTCTTGACATTTTAGCATATATCTTTTTCAAGGTTTCGCTTATCATATTGATAGGGATTAATCAAATTCATTTTAAATTTAAATCCTATTGAAATTTAGCAGAACATCGTGCGGGGTAGCAAAGGTCACATAGAATGTTGATAACGAGAATTACGACGGACAATTTGATTATAGAAATATGATGATCGAGGCAAGAATAACCGAAATGTCAAGGTCGGAAAAGTGAAGATACCTTAATATAATTTAATTTATAATGTAATTTATTATTTACATTATAAAATTAATTAATGCTTAAAACTTTTTTTTTAGAAAGGTACACAAGACTTAGTTTAAAATAATTAAATAACAATGTATAGGATTCAAGCAAACGCCTTAATCTGACTTTTCATACATTGCCTGCATGTTCTAGCAGAAGTGAAGTAACTGGCTGCTAAAAGGAAGTACTTCAATTAAAAAACGAACGAGGTGTGCTAATGTCACCAGAATCTAAACATGGTGAATATTAGGTAGAAAGAAATGAAATCGTTAATATGGGAACAAGTGTTTAATTATATATAGGTACAAACATTTATAAAAAAATACAATATATCAAACATCAATGAAAAACATCGATAGAAGACAATCAAAATTAAGGCTAGACCTAGTAAACATTATTTATTGAATTTATTTTCTCTCCTGCTCCTTATTTTTTATCCTGACACAACAAATAAAGTACTCGTATACATTTTACAAAAAAAAATGCCCTGTATGAGAATTGAGCTAATAAACCTCTATCGTTAAAAGAAAAAATGAATTTGATTAGAATTTCAAACTGACCGTTGCCATCTTCGATTTAAGTTAACAGAACAATAACTAAAGTCTATTAACTTAGTATCCGCACGTGACTGGGATCACTAACGCTTTTAGCCACTAAAATGTTCTTAAATAGAATATACGAAGAAACTGGGAGCAGTCAAACCTAATAAAAATATGAAAGGATATAGACACAAGAAGGGGTTATAGATTCAATAAATGTAAATCATTGGTAGCCACAATGGGGTGAGTAGGAAGCGTACAGCGCTCGCTCCCAGCTCATGTAGGCGATAAATATAGGAAAAAAACATTAAGAACGTAATATAAACATTACATTTTCAGTCTCTTTATATCTATAAATCGTTATTTGAAATAAATTTAAACATAATATAACCTTAAATTATAAAAGCTTTGTTTTATATTTCCTTCAAAAGCTTTTGTGCAAAGGATAATAACATCAAAGACATTTAGTCACTTAAATACATTATAAAACAAATAAAATTCTTATAAAAAAACTTAGTGTAATAAAGAATTGATATATATGTAAATTCGATTTTCCTACTTGAAATTGAGTTTCATCGTATTCGCCCCATCCTAAAGTAGTAATAGGCAAAAAAGGAGCAAGCTTTGACAACTAAATTGAGGTCTCATCCCGATGAGACACTACAGGGTCTCCCGAGATACTGAAAACTAAATATAGCGTTAGGAATGTCTCTGTAGTTAGAGCGGTTCGGTAGTCCTTAAGTGTTAGCTAACGAATTCTGAAAGAGATGCTTTTCATATATAAATAAATATAGAGTTCCAAATATTTGCACCATTCCAGGTTTTTGTTGAGATACTGTTATATAAAATTTCTTTTTAAAAATCGTATGCCTACTACTGCACTCTTTCAATGAAATTTTTATAGTTTACGAACGTTTCTATTTCTTGGCATACATTTGTTTTAGGAGGCGATGGGCTTTTAAACTTTAGTATAACTTATTATATAGCAAAAACACATCATGAATAAACCTGCTACTTTAAAGATTTCCTTATTACGAGGCCTGCCAATCCGCATATGGTCAACATAGTAGATAACAAATATATCTATCTCGTCTCTGTAAGGTGAAATTAGTGGGTAACAGTTAGAACTTTAATAGCCCTGTTGATGACATTGATAATAAACCTAAACCTGACCAAAAAATAACGTGTTTTCATTGTTATCCAAAAGATATGGCCAGTAATTTTAAAAGTATATCTCTGCAAATAAAAACATTGAATCAATATGAAGTTTTACATTAAGCAGTAGTGTCATTATTTTCTCAATAATAATCTTATCATGTCTTATTTCTTCTTTACGATTTCATTAGGAGAGAAGTTGAAACGACCTCCTCGTCGCTATAACTTATTTCTTTTCCCAATAATTTTCTTTTCTTTTTCCATTTCATCCATCCCTCTGTGTAATCTTCTATTCTTATCGCGCTGTGTTCAATTTGTAGTTTTTTACTCGTTAGTGATTCATGAATGTGGTGTATTATTCTTATTTTGAATTCGTATGCACATTCCTGTCCGTTGTCATTATTTTAATCATTCTTCAGATCAACGATTATTTGCTAAGCAATAGCATGTCTCTCAGTAACGTATCATTTATTTTATTTTTCTCCTTTTCTAACTTCACATCGTAAATAGATAAATGTATAAAGGTCAAAATTTAACTGGAAAAATTGAAGACTTATAATACTATGGTTTTACATACACAGTTGTTTCCCCATCTGAATATTTCGATAGTCATTATAACATGTGAAGTATGACATTCAATGGACCTCCATGAAGGGTTGGACGATATCGCCATAACGTCGCTAGAAATCTCAATATAGTATTGTTTGGGGAGAATGGAAAACATTATATTAACGACTCGCCTCGTAGGGAGTCGCCATATTTCTGTTATTTGTGTGACGTCAGACATTGCTCGAATTGCGGCCTGATTTTGTGGTTAGAAATCTGGGGTTTCACTGGGAATCATTTTAGTCCTTTATTGTATCAATCAGTTTTCCTTTACGTTTATCACTATTGAAATGGAAATTTTGTTTTGATATGTGATGCTGCTAGTTCATATTAATGTACCGACAAACAGTTAATATGTAGGTTCCTATAAGCATTATAAATAATTTAAGTAATATTTTACGCGTAATATGAATTTCAGAATACAATTACGTTATTACAATGTGATTATGGATAAAACGAATTCAATTAACATCTTTGCGTAGTATATAATAATCCAAGAGAAAATTTACAAGACGAAATTTATATCTCACAAAAAGGGGATGTTCTCTCGTATTAATCCGGAGCTTGTGTTTAGAACATGCAATAACTTACGCTTAGATGAAATACCCTTAGATAGGAACTAGAAAAACTCATAATAATACAATTTTGTTAGTGAAATATGGCGCCATGAATTTCTAGGTATAAGGCGAGGTAACTTTGTTATGACAGTCATAGCTTGCGGTCTGAACGAGGAACTGCAGCGATGTGGCCGGTAAACAAAAAGAAAAAATATATATCCGGTGTTATTTTGATGTATCTTTTGGATCAGAGTATAATGAATACATTAGTTTCTCTGATCAAGCGACATTATCTGACAGTTCTAACTTGTAGGATTTCTACGATACGATAATAATGGACGGTTTTTTCCAAAAACACCGCCGCGTAAGTATCGCTCGCTATAGAACGCCTGCCAAGAAGTAGAGCGAACAACAGTTTTTATTACCTTACCTGGTGAAATCGGAGGCTAACCTGACCTGGTCCCTCTGCTATGTCAGCAATATTATTCATCTTACTCCCAAATTAATGTTTGTCACGCCTCAGCCTTTGAATGTAATCAAACCAATTGAGTTTTCTCTCATTAAGGATAGATTGTAGTAGTAGATAGTACAGGTTTATCGGAAATTATTTTTATTACCACATCAGGCGCGGTCAGTCCATTCACGTGTGACCGTTTATAGACAAGTTTGTAGATTTTTTATTTCGTGACGATAAGGGGAATGTTTAATATTTAAGATTTCATACGCACATACAAGACAATATAGAATGGTGATGTTGGAATGTTTCTTGTGTATATGGACCTGGATAAAGAGATATTTTCATAAACAGATATGGCTGCCATAACTTCCTTCACACGCGCATGTCAGTTTTGATTCCTGACTCACTCCTAAGCAAGTGTCTGACCTACTTGCCAAAAATAGAGTCAGAAGTCTAGATATCTGACACTTGGTACTCTCTGCCTAACATACGAGTAAGTCATCACGTTTATAATATATTTCCAATAACTTAGCGTCAAATGTTGGATTTCTCGTTAGGATTTAGTTATTTATAAAAAAAATATTTTCTAAGATGTGAGAAGTTTGTCAACCCGCACTTGGCCAGCGTGGCGGACTATGCCCTTAACCCTCTCAATATGAGAGGAATCCCATATTCCAACAGTGGAATCATAATGGGTCGATTTTTTTTTTAGTTTTCTATTACAGCCGCTGTTACACCATAAGTGATCGGATTTTTACCCATTAGCCCATTTAAATTAACTTTTGGGGCATCTTTCTGTAATTCCTGCCATAGTCTTCTTACCCTTATGATGTTCTGCATTAAAGTCACATTAGTGACATAACAATAAATTACCACAACGTAATAATACCTGATGATATTAAACATTTAAATTACTCAACGGCACCCGGTCTCCCAGTTTCGCAGGGTGGAGCGGAATGACTAACTCCGAGCGCTATCTTTGTGTTTAACAATAGTTAGATAAAGCTTTGCTTTGAGGCGTACTCTAGACTTTGCAGTTTAGAAAGTTTATTATATGGGGAGCTTTGTAAAATCTACCAGGTACATGTCGTGTGTACGGCTTCCTTTTGAAAGTTGTCGTCAATGAATTAGAATTACGTATACTTGGAACACCATCGCTTATGTATAATCTTTTGTATATCATCATTAACCTACCTCGTCCACTGCAGTCTGCCATAGGAGTCTGCAGTAGCACATTTATGCCACTCTGGCAGCACCAGCTGTAAGCTGGCGCTGCCAGAGTGGCATCTGTCTGTTTAAGTGTCTCAAGCAGCGTCATAGTTTTTCAAGGAGCACTATCAGGCTAACATATATATTCTTTTGATGGGTTCTTCAAAGCGCTGGGCCATGAGACTCCATAGTATAGTAAGCCCAGTTGTGCTTTAAAACCTGCGAGGTACTTCTCACTACTGCCTTTGTACACATCTCTCTCTTGTGAAATATAATTTACCTTCTCCCTTAGTTGCAATGCGTAGCAATTACATTAGCTATGTACGTGTATTTATATAATGTTATATACATCATACAGGCTATTTACCTGCAAGGCGCCACCGCTCTTGGCCATTGTGAGATAAGTGTGTAGCCTGAGGTAGGGTTGGCGATTTTGGTTGGCGTTTAATTATACACATTATTTCTAAGATTATCTTAACATTTTAAATTTAATGTAATGTGACTCCCCTTAACATGATCTCCAACCCGCATGCTCATTGGGGATTATAAGCAAAACCCGCTTAAGAGAGGCCATGTCCAGCAGCAGACTAAGATGGGTGATGATATTTACTTAACAAATAAGAGAATCTACAACTAAACACTTTTCCAATAAACGTAACACACTTCACGCCCGTATTTCCTCGTGAGCCTATTGCCATAGACCGGGCAAAAATCCACACTCCGGGCTGCTACTCGGAATTATATTACCGTATAAATACAAATATTAACGTGTTCAACTTGCGTAAACTTCACAAAAGAGTTACTGCTTCGATTTTCCGATGAAACGCCTGAGAAAATCTTGTCGGAAGCGTACGAAATATGTGTAGTAATAGAATTTTCCAGAAAATGTTAAGGTATAATCGTAATCGTAATAAGCATTTGAAGAGAGGAATTCGTTTCACAGGAGTATACGATTATATAAATGACACAAAATACGAATATAAATATATTCCTTCTATTTCATACCAAGTTATATACGCAGTTAATGGACGTCAAAGCACACTACACGCGACAGTGGCGCCCTCATTTTTAACTGTACACGCCTTGCTCTAACACATTTGTCTACGTTGTACGATAAACATTAATTATTTAAATTCTTATGTACCCTTTAGTTTCTTATCCCACCACAAACACTACGCTTTGTTTTTATTATTTTATTTGATTTTTACGCTTCAGTAATGTTTTCTCCCTAGTAAATGAAATGTTTTCCTTCGCGATATAAAGTAATCTATGTCATCCTATGATCGTTCAACTGTTTTTGTGTTACAGATCACGTCGACAAGTACTGCGTTAGAACCGATTGTAAAAATAATATCTATACAAGTACAGTTACATATACATTGTATACACTTATATGTTTATCAGCGTCTGGTTTCCATGGTATAGGCTCCATAACAATTTAAGAGCAATTGAGTCTCGACGTATGCATGATGAAACAGATTTCCATTTGCTGCTTGTCGATTAAATTGAAACAAATACTTATTGTATTATGATTTGAAAATGGGTCAATATTTTTGACAAATATTTATACAAAATTTTAGAAAAAAGCGTGAAATTAACATATCATTGACGAAAGCTGTAAAAATAGTACAGTAGTTTACAAACAGCAGTGAATAATAGATATGGGCAAGAAAGGAAGAAAAAAAAGAAAATATGAAAAAGAAGACAGATATGGATGTCACCTGAACACATAGTCAATAAATTAACTGTTTAAACTTTAATGATAGCAATGCTATTTTCCAGAGCTATCTATAAAAGTATCATGTCATTATACATAATATCCTCTTACTCGAATTTACTAGTAGAAGCAATATCACTTAATGCTATTGTTGCTGAAATAGGTGCAAAGGTGGCGGTAACATCAAAATATACTAAATTATTGAAGTCCAATTAGCGGTATTAAAGTCACTTCAACTTGCAAGTTTCATTGTCACTTTTCTCTCAGCATCCATCTTTGCTTAAAGTCATTGTTCGTCTATCAAATAATTTATAGAATCTGACGTCACCTTTCCCCCCATACTTTTGCATACTCTTTACAAAACCCGAATCCGTTCCAACGAGATTCTTTTAATAATCTTTCGCTTATCCATTCTTTAGGGCTTGATTAGATATTATATTTAGAACCTTGTATCCCTTCTCAGAATATTAATTTCGTATCAAGTCGATTAAACAGTAATCATAGTATACAAAAAGTTAACAGGTATATTTATAATAGTAAATATAGAAAAGCTTGCATTCAGAAGCTTACAAATTAGTAACCCCAACGGATGAAGTTGTGGGTTCGAATCTCAACCAGAACCAATATTTATACGATCAGCATAAGTATTTAAGTGTTATCTGAATGTAAGGTTTTCTACTCTGTATATGTATTTAGCAATTCAAACAAGTACATTATCAGTATGTGATTATCACAATAAGAGCTCTGCCTCGTTTAATATCAGATGCCGTGTATGTGACTGTCGCAAGATATTATAATTAATATTAAATTGAAGCTCAATAATGACAACCCTAGTCCGCATAAAGCTTAGTTCCGGAACGCCCTTCATCCGTAAACTCAACTAGCAAAGCTTGTAATTTTAGTATTTTTATGCTTTCCTCTCCCGATCTTAATGTTTATGATTTCTGTACCGTATTTCCTTGAACGCTGACTTACGAGTATAATCTTTATATAAATACATTTGTACATCAGAAATTATATTTTACAGAATCTCAAAGAGGAAGTAGTCCTCGAAATCCAGATTCAAGTATGTATATAAGTATATACGAGTATTTACTCATTCCACGTCTTTATTGAGTATAAGATGAGAGATACGAACAGTATTGGGTCTGTAAATTGATTTGCTAACGATTTTACTTCATACATACATATATTTTAATAATTGTATATTATTTCAAGCGGGAAATGAATTCAAATTCGTATTCTAAAGTGCAGTCATTAGGATACGCATATAAAATTTATGTATGTGCGAATGACATAAATGTCTCGTGACGGTTGAAAAAATTTACATTTGTAATTCTGAATGATGGAATATATTATAATCAATGATACTATATATAATTAAGGAAAAAACACATATGATTTGGCCAATACCCGTGCGATTATGGTTATGCCACGTGTCACTGGCGTCTGGCAATTTGAAAGTATAAATATTAATTAGGAAAAAAAATGCTTGTGTTTTTTTCATCAACGTATATAATTGATGACGAGATTGGTTCTGAGCCCACTTTTTTGAGTGGCTTATGAATATATTTTTATTGATTTCCTGATGAATATTTTGAGCTTGACTGGCAGTTGAATAAGGTACTTTCAAAATTCTAAAATTAGACTTACCTAAGACTACTAAAATTAGACTGACCTAAGACTACCTTAGACATACCTATTAATGAATTACTGGTTTTGGCAAGTTGACATTTTAAAAATGCTAGTTTGCGGCTCGTGTACTTCCTTAAGTAAAGTTAAGCATTTCGTTGTAGATACAGAAAATTTTCGCATAAAAACATAATCATTAATATCTACCCTTTTACGGCTCCAGTGTAGTTTATGAATCTTCTTTTAATGAGACGAGTTAAGGCCATAGTCAGCTTCCTTGCTCAGGTAACATCACATGTGTAAGAAATACCTTATGTAAATATCAAAGTAGTGTTGATTTGCTTTGATTTTTCCTTCTTCATAGATATCAATAAATACTCTTGCAATACAAAGATAAGAAAGGAGAACATTTTAAATATTTCTCTTAATACTTCTGTAATTTATTTTCAGCTTTTTTCATACGCTTAAGCGTTAAGTTTCTTCCCAAATAAAAGTCATATAATATTGCTTTTATTAAAAGTGACGTAGTACTACTTTTAATAAAAGTAACACAGTATTACTTTTAATAAAAGTAACACAGTATTACTTTTAATAAAAGTAGTACAATACATATTACTTTTATTCATCAGAAACGTATACGTATGTATGTCGCTATAACGTAGGTATATTGCTGCAAGGTAATAAGTAACTAGGTAAATAAATAAAGTCAGTGTCAATTTCAGTACATAATGTATTTTTTAGCAGAAACTGCAGATACTCCATTCGCCGAATGAGAAATGTGAAGCTTCCGCTGCACTATGAAATCTATGGTAATTCTAAGTTCATTTTATTCCTATTCAAAGCTGGCTCAGTTGTAACTTGTTTTCATGATAGATTTTTGTCGATATACTTTTGTTGATATATTTGTAGATATACTTTGTTGTGACTATTTAATATGAAAACTGTTTTACTTTAATAAATCAATAATTTCAATTCACTAGGAACAAAACAAAATTCTCTGTACAAACCGGTTTTTTTTTAATATATTTGCATATACTGATTAGCACCTTTATCTTGCAAGCGACAGACGTGGCCTTCGAATGGAGATAAGGAACCAGTTTTTCTTAAGATTTCTTTCCCACGGTGGTTAATAGTATGTAAATATCATGTGAGTCTACTGTGCGTTAATAGTTTAATGTTTTAAGGTAACGGTCCATTGGCGAAGCAAGCAATGAATGATGCCATTGCACCGAAATTCTATAATGCACTGACTTGCTAAGCGGTATTGTTTATTATATGAATAAACTGAGGTTTTCCTGTATAAAAAGCTGTTATATTATGTTATATGTTATGTTATGTGTATAGGCGCGAAGTTACGTTTTTTATATTATGTTTTACTAATTTATTTGAAATCACAATAAATTATTTTCGTATACATACCAGTATGTATATTTGACTACTTAAGTAGAGCGTGTAATTGAAATTATTATATACATATTACATTTATTATATGTATTATTATTACATGTATTATTACATATTTTTTGTCGCTTCAATTATTAGTACTCCCCACAAATCGTTTAAAAGTACACAATAATTTATCAATTCATTAAATTGAAAGTTCTAACAGAATTTTCTATGAAACTCAAGATCAAAATACGCAAACAGCAGATGGACACAACTGAGAACAGTTTCACACGGTATAGCGTTTATCTAGCCTTTCGGAACACGAGTTGTACTACCGAGTACCAAAGAAACTATCGTTACATAAATATTGTGACCCAATCCACGAGATGTCGTTGAACAGGATTTTAATCGCCAGTAGATCATAGGCTTAATATTTTATTCACTTAAATGTTAATAATGTTATAATTTTTTTTATGAGTTTTTTTTAGTTTTTGTGCTCGTAAATTGTTTGTTTGTTGAATGGAGAATTCATTATGTGCTACACGCTTTACATTTATTTTTAGATCGTATGTTACATAATAATTACTTTTAATGTCACAATAACGAAGTTTAAGTTTAAGTAAGTAAAGTCAGTTTAAGTTTTAGTAAGTAAGTAAGTCTAAGTTTAAGTAAGTTTAAGTTTAAGTTAAGAATAGTCCAAAAATTTAACTTTTAATTAAACATTGTAAACTAAAGGCGTATTTAAGTAAGTTGTAATTTGTCTACGACACACACTGATATATGCGGTGACCTAATTGTTCATATAAAATTTTTGTTATTGCACATTTTGTGTGAATAAAGTTTACGTATTTGTCCAAAATGACCGGTCGCGAAAAATTCCGACCAAAATATGAAATCGAACTGTTGTTTTGATCAAAACCATTGAATTGAGCTGTTCGTTTTTAAGATTAAAAATTATTAAAAAAATTGAAGAGAGAAAGTTTGTTTGTTTTTAAATTTATGTATAGGACATACAAATAATCTAAAAACGTTAAAAATATCTTGTAACTTTTTAAAAACGTTGGTCTTCTTGCAGTATTTATTAATATTAAGATTTCTTCTTATATCATCCACGCTCGCACAGCTACGGCATGTTAAAGATATAATTGACCGCCATAAAAACGGTGAAGGCTAGTTACAACAAAACATTATTGTGTGAATTTTAATTACGACAGAAAAAAGTCCATGTACACTTTAGCTCCCACCAAAAAAAATGTTTGTGTTAACTTTGATCACTACAAAAAATCTTTGGCCAAATTGGGTATATTAAAAACAGAAATGTTTTTGGTGACATTTTGGTTTCTGTGAGAAAAATTGCTTTAAGCTTTTTCAAAAGTTCTTCAATCGAAAACCTCTTTAAAAGTTGGTCTCTCCCAATAACAGTTCACGGTAGCAAAATGTTTAGTGGCTTCTATTGAGCGGAGTTAAATTTCCATCCGGTACACTTCTCGCAAATGAAATCACACGTATCGCGGTCTGACACTGGCTGACTGTATATCAATTACTGGCTTCGGCATATGGACCAGCGGACATGAACCCATTATTTAGAGTTACCGAGAATCTATGTATCCATATATCAAGGTGTTATGAGTCTACACGGACAGTAGCCAGTTGTCTACCTGTAATTCTAATGGAATATACCAAATTGTACCCATTACCTAATTGATGTATGAAGTTTCGCGCACTAAAAATAAGCTCCCTAAAAGAAAAAAGTATTTGCAGCGATTATTTCCAACAGCTATTTTTTCTTTTGGATTGAAACTTTTTTCTGGTACAATTCTACTGTCAACCACCAATGCACCTATAATTAACGAATTTTCTTCTAGAAAGACTTTTTTGGTACGGAGGTAGGATCTTCTGATCAGAGTCCAACTGCAGCTATCTACCCCATACCCAGCTAGCTACCAATACTTCTACTGCCAACCACCAGTGTATTATGTTCGATAGACATACAAGACATGAGTCATGACATACAATACATGAGTCATGACGCTCTGGTACTTTGAATGTGAGCTACCATAGGAAATACTCTGGGCTATTTCAGATTGGTTCACAAAATATGTTTGAGTATCACGTGTCAGTTTTCTACTTCTATTTACATATTATATGTATAGGTACATGTACTCGTATCTTCTTACTGTTTATGGAGCAAATGCTAATTTTAGTCAATTTATATCTTTAAAAGTCGTTCTCTGTTAAAGTTATCATAATCTTAAAATATCTACAAACAAGTTGATAGCCGGCATTATGATATCATCTCTAGATTTAAGGATTTCTGCGTGTTTCATTAACATTATTATGTCACGAAGAATCTATTCAAGTTTTTACTACTACATGTATTTAAACTCTTTAATTATAAATGTAAACATCGTGTATCGACATACATATAAGTATGTATTTAGGAATTAATACATACCAGTTTATTAACTAATCACTAGGGTACAAAATTACAATTGAAACTTAAGAGTACTACACTTCTCTGCTTACCCCTCCGGGTAGAAACAGGCGTGATTTTATCTTATATTTTATATTTTAAAGACAAGAAAGATGTCAGAGCTTTAGAAAAATATGTAAAGTTTGTGTAAAAATGATGGGTGTACGGTTAGTATTACGTAGGAGATAACGTTAATTAAAATAGAGATGTGATGTAATCGGTGTGCGGTTGCGTTTTAATAAGCCTTCACCGTGTAGACGACGGGCGACATCACTTGTAGAGACGATAACATTTTATAAGGAAAATGTTGCTCCATATATACATCTACATTTATAATTTTTTTTAAATTTTGACACTAGATTAATCTCAGGTCATCGTCATCATCATCGCCACTAACGCATCTATTCATTGACTTTGACATTATCGCGTAAAAATCTTCGTTCAGAATAAGAGAGTGAGGGCTGTATTTGACCACGCTGTCCAAGTGCGGGTTGACTCTACACGACTTAGTTATGGTTTTTCAACTTTTATGCCATGAATAACTTCAACTTCATAGTATATTCAACTTCACATAGTATAATTGTGTCAATATAACTATTAATTAATTTATTTAAATACACTTCAACGATTGTTATTACTTAAAGTTCATAATATATCTACCAAAAAATAAAATAAAAAGAAACTTAGTTAATCAGATAATTTCTAATTCAATATTTCTATGTTTCACTTGCAATAGCTAATCGAATATTTAACAGGAGTAAACTAGTCTTAAGATATCTTTTGTCTCATGCTTTATGTTGACGTATACAACATTGAGTTAATATAAATAAATAGAGAAATCAAATGTATAACTATAACAAAAATGTATGAAATCTTTTTGATGCAAATTCGTCCAGGACATGGTGATAATTATGTCGGTCATAATTGCAAGAGGGGCGAATGCCAAGCAGTGGGACGTAACAGGGGTTGTAATGAAATAATTATTATTATCTTTAATAGCGTATTTTATACAAATGTTTGCAACAACGTAACATAACAATACACTCCCGCGTTTCACCAGTTACGCTTACGTT
>DWEC01000436.1:0-17201 GCA_018245735.1 Microceris miodesmiata
CAACACCCAATGTGGAAAACATCACTCGTAGAGGATAATCAAGAAACGGTAACTCATCTGGCGGATTTGGCATTCTTATCACCTGAAATTGATCAAAAATTCGAATTAACATCATTTATGAGGGTAATTGTGCATTCATTATGATACAGTTATAGCATCACATAACTATTTTGTGTCAAGTACTTCTTGTATGGTCAATACTTAAATGTGGATTATTTATTGTTTGACAGGAAATGATCTATACTTTGCCTCTGAAGAGCATTTGAACCTATTTCCAGTCACACTGTATAATAATAATTAACTAAAAATCACTTTTTGATCGAATGAGCCCTGTGCTAGTTTGCAGAACCAACTGCATTCAACCACATTTAATTTTTATGTGTAATGTACTTTGTACTTGTAGCCATTTAAATACTTATTATGATAATATTTGTTATAAACCATTGTTGTTACAATTATTGTCTATAATAGTACCATGAGCTTTAACCCCTTTTCAATCTACTGATTTCATTTGACAGAGTTTGTTTCATATGTATTTGAGTAGTACCTATTTCTAAAGTTGGAATTTTGAACTGTTTAGAATGAACTGTTTTAAGTGTATTAATGATATTGTCCAGTGGCACTGTCCCTGTTCAAACAAAACTTGAATTTCATTGGTAATAGATAACAGACAGCAAAAGGTTAAATATGTAAAGGTGTATTATTAGTTTTAGATCACTTAAGTCCTCTTAACAATTCACTAGATATGTGGACCAAGCACCATAAATCTATAGTGTTAACAATATGATGCTTACACAAACATTGTATATTTAGTTACTGGCATGCTTATAATAATGACTAATAACAATATGTACAGGTGTGTGTACACAGATCTACTTACAACTGGTACTGGATCAAGGTGAGGTTCAGAGGGAGGTACATACAAACGTAATGCTTGCCCAGACAGTGGAACTGGTACTTCATATAATAAATTGTACACATAAGATTCAGGACTTAGCCCTGGTCCTGGCTGCCTCGGCAATGATCTGCAAGAAGCATTGTATCATATAAATTAAGATCTTCATTTCAACCTATCCATAAAATAAAGTTACTTCTGCATAATCATTGGTTTACATAATTATATAACTTTTTTCTACGGATAGGTCGATTTGACACTTTCTTAGGGCACTATGACATAGGATTCTTCAAGAAAAGTGCAAACAGAGATCTCCATCAAAGCTGACAAGGCATTGGGCATTCCTTGGGTGTTCAAAATGTAGATAGGTGATGGTGATCACTTAACATTAAGTGGCTAGCTATGGATGTTTCGTCAGACAAGTTGGGAATACTCATATATAGCCCTACTGCCTGTACTGAAGAACCATAGTGAATAATCAGAAGGCTTCCTTTAGATACAGGGTGCTATAGTAAAAAATTATATGTTAAAAACTTGCAGACAGCCAAGTCGAAATAATAGTATTTTGTTCATTTATATTGTAGCATACCAAATGTATGTAAATACTATATCAGTGATGAATGAACATTATATGTGCCATACCTATATTAATTAGCTGTTGAAGCATGAATCATATATAATACTATTGGTACTAACTTATTATAATAACAAAAAATAAGCTCACCTGAACAAATTCTCTAAAAATAATTGTGCAACCCTTACATATGGATACTGACAAATGAGAGCTATACTTTTGGCTACATAAAGCTTATCTTTGGTTATATCATAGTAAGTTAAAGCTGCTCCTGTGTGGGGTGCTAGCTTGAATGATCTGGGCAATGATCTAGATGTTTCTTTAACACCCCTTCTGTGCCCTGGTGGTGTCTGGCCACTAGACAGCTCTGTAATGTACATAGCCTGTGGAGAAATTTCAAGGGACTAATTTAAATACCTTAAGATAGATTTAGAACTTTATAGAAAAAAAATGTAATATCACATGTCTGTAAACCCTAGAGGGGAATACCGAGGAGTGTAGACACTCCCAATTTTGACCAGTTATGTTAACAACCCAGTATTGAATAGGTGGTAAGACTATTTCCATACACCACACACAGATCTAAACTCCTAGCCACTACCATAAAATTTCTAATCCATTAGAAAAATCCAATAGTGCCTGACCTGGGTATCAAACTCAGCATTTCTCAATCAATAGTACTATTAGTAACCAGTCACTCAATGAGCAGGTCTCCTCTCGTATTGAGAGTGTTAGGGGCATAGTCTACCACACTAGCCAAGTGTGGGTTGGCAGACTTCACACAGTTTAGATAATATATACATATATTTTTTTTTATAAATTCTAAGGTGTGCAGGTTTCCTAATGAAGTTTTCTGTTTTCACTGTTAGCAATTATTACTATACAATATTTAATTTTTCTACCTATGTTACTACTACAAAATTTACATATTACTATCTTATTGTCAGAATTTTGATTTGCAACTAAATTTTTCACTATGGAGACCTGTAACATTATAACATACCTGTAAGGTATGCATTGCACTACAGATATTCCTGTTTCTAACTTCCTCATAAAATATAAGACTGAATCCATAGTATCTAGATGCATTTTCTCTTGTTACAAGAAAACTATGGAATTTTGGCTCTAATGAATGCTTCTGAGTTCTGAACTGGAGTCCAGCTGGTAGACATAACTGGAAAAAATGTATTAAACATATATATGTGTATCTTTGGAAAATATTACTTGAAAAGATAATATATTTTAACATTTAAAATTCTGATAATATGTTTGTTCAATATGGTGTCAATAAAACAAAGATATGCTTACCATGCAAACTGCATGTTCATCAAATGGGTTACTGTGGATGTTGTCAGGGTAATGGGCTAATACTTTGCCTTTATAGGAGCGGTCGAGTGGTGAAATATGTAAATTATCACCTAAAATAAACACAAACAATGAAAATAGTAAACAATGGATTTATGTGTTAATTTATATTTTAAATATGGAAATTTAAATATACCGCATAGTCTATCAGGCTCTAGTCCCGAATCAAAATCTAATCCGCATATGGCAAAATAATCTGCAAATCGACATCCCACAGACAAATCCGAGACGGACATATTCATATCGACCCGTTATTTGTTAGAGACACTTTCTCTTTTAGCTCCAGTATTGTAGATTACATACAACATTTTCTAATTTTTATATGTTTACAAATGATTCACATTTCCACAGTTCTCTCATTACTAGAACTATTACATTTCATTTAAATAGATGTAGTCAACAAAATTGTAAGATGAAGTCTCAGACCTATCAGATATAAAAAGCTTCAACTCAACACGGAGATCAAATCAAAATCACAGCAGGATGTTGAATTATTCTGACATTAGACATAAGTCGTTCATGACATACCCTAGTAGTTCTCGTCCTAATTGAGGCTTAGGAAATTATTGTCATTAAGTCTTAATATGTGCCATAGGTACATGATGGTCTAATTAAGGGTAATTATAGCTAGCTAGCATCGAAAATTGATATTAATTTATATTCTGATGTCTTTTAAAACCTTATATGAATTTACCAATATTGTCCAAATAAAATATGATAAAATTATATCCATAAATTAATATCAGTTACTGTCCTTGCACCAATTTTATTTTATTATTTTCTATAATAATAATTGCTCTAAATCAAAAAGTTTCACCGTTGACAACATGATGAAAATATAAAAAATGCTGTTTGGTTTGCATACATTTCTATCAAAATAAATTGTTAGTATAAAATATAATCCTACTATTCTTTAACAGTTGTCCCTTAGATGTTATATTAATTACAACACTATTATTGGTATTAATAATAGATATTTTGATACTAATAGTAAAACCTCCACATATAAAAAAGAATTTTAGTTATTGATCTTTATTAAATTTAAATTAATTTATTTCTGTTTAATTATTTACTATGCACTTTTGTTAGTATTTAAAAGCATAATTGCGTCTTGTAAGTCGGTTAGAAGCATAATTGAGTTAAATCTTTAATGTCTCCGGTTAATACACTTCATAGTTCATATACAGTAAAATGTAAGAGGCAGCATCATTCAGTATAAACTCAATGAGTCTATCTGTATCTTAAACATTAGGTGCGGTCGTCCGCTTACGGCATTGAAAATATCGTTTACATGAACTTTAATACCTACATTATGGTCTGACAGTTTGACTTCTGTTCATGTGCCAGTATGTGTCATTATTACGTCTTGTTCATTGGCATATATTTGAAATTTTTGATTGATTAGATTTGTCATTGTCAGTGTCTTCGGTAGTTGGCAGGGTGTGCTTTTTTAATAAAATTATATTAAAATTATTTTATAGATGATATTTATTTCATCGTCAGAGTTTTTTGGAAAATGTTTCATTATATGCACTATATAGTTTGTGTCTGAACGAGGTATTTGATTGGGGTTTTATAGTGATTATAGCAATTTTAAGGTACGTTATTTCATTAATTTCGTGTAGATAGGTACACTGAAGAGTCGGTATTCTTAGAGCAGAATTTTAATTAGTCATTTAATTTGGTGGAGTTTATACATCTTTGGATTGTAGCATCTTTTCAACATTTTTTTTATGTAATATAAAATTTTCCTATTCAACGGTGTACCGTCATCACAAGGAAATTTCAGTTAATATAGATTACGAGGAAAATGCATGATATGCGCTATAGGATAAGTAATAAAATTTTATGTAAATGCTTAAATAGTCAGGCATTTTTTTAGTATAATTAAGTACTTGTAGTTCTATTTTACAATACCTTTTTATTTAATGTTTATCGAGAGAACCAAGTTTAAAAACCAATCAGACTTAAGGTTTAGAAATTAATTTAAAAAGTTGTTTCAGATGCTAAGAGGAAGAGTACAGCATTTATTACATTGCATTTTTTTTATATGCTTCATATTTCTGTTCTTAGTCTATGCTGGAGCAATTAATTTAGATGACAAAGAAAAGCAATTTCCAGATCCATGGGAAACATATGGGATTTATGGAACTATAATTTTGTATACTCTCAGGCTGTTAATATTGTTAACTTTGCCTCAGGTCCTGTGCAATTTTGCAGGACTGACCTTATTTAATGCTTTTCCTGGTAAAATAAAATTGAAAGGATCACCATTATTAGCACCCTTTATATGCATTAGAGTTGTCACAAGAGGTGGTTTCCCGAAATTAGTGAGGAATAATGTGACAAGAAACATGAACCTGTGTATAGATGTGGGTATGGAGAACTTTATGATTGAAGTTGTAACAGACAAAGCTATAAATCTGCCTAAACACAGGAGAGTCCGAGAAGTGGTAGTACCACCAGAATATAAAACTAAAACTGGTGCACTTTTCAAATCACGAGCCCTACAGTATTGCTTAGAAGATAATGTTAATATTTTAGCAGAGAATGATTGGATTGTCCACTTAGATGAAGAGACATTATTGACTGAGAATTCAGTGTGTGGTATATTAAATTTTGTGCTAGATGGCCAGCATCAATTTGGTCAAGGCTTAATCACTTATGCTAATGAAGAAATAGTTAATTGGTTAACTACCCTGGCTGATAGTTTCCGTGTTGCTGATGACATGGGAAAATTAAGATTCCAATTTTATATGTTTCATAGGCCTCTTTTTGGATGGAAAGGATCTTATGTTGTAGCTCAAGTAAGTTCTTTTAAATTTACTCTAGTTAAAATATATTATGATGTACAGTCAGTTGCAGTTTAAGGCAATATGATCTGTTGGCCTACATTGGCTTAAAATTTAAGATTAAGTTTGTGTTTAAAGGAACAGTACTATAGTAAATTCTCGTTTTTTGAAAAAAAATTGTGACAGTCAATTTAGGATAAAATTTTGCACTGTTGTGTATTTTAAACTTATAGGATGTAACCAAGTATATTATGATTCTGAAATTATAGCTTTAGCTAAGCATTGTTAGTAAAAATATTATTGGGACAGACTGAAAACGATATTAGAAATTAAGGTCAGTTATAAAAAAACAATAATTTGTTTACAGGTAAGCGCTGAGAAGAAAGTGTCGTTTGATAATGGTCTTGATGGATCTGTTGCTGAGGACTGCTATTTTGCAATGAAAGCATATAATGAAGGATATTCATTCAACTTTGTTGAAGGGGAAATGTGGGAGAAATCCCCATTCAGTTTATGGGATTTCATGCAGCAAAGGAAACGATGGATTCAAGGTATATTGTTAGTAGTACATAGCAAAAAACTTCCATTTTTAATAAATGTATTTCTGGCAATATCATGTTACTCTTGGGTTACATTACCCCTGTCTACCAGTAATATTATTTTAGTAGCTTTTTGTCCAATACCTTGTCCTCACATTTTAGATCTAATATGTGGATTCACAGGGGCCGTTAATATTTACATGTACATATTTGGTGTTATCAAATCATTCCCTATGCATAGATTTGGTCCCTTAAAATTTATACTATTTATTACGGGGGCATTAGCTACCATACCTTTTAATGTTGTTATCGAAAATGTTGCTGTTATTTGGGGCATTTTGGGCAAAAAACACAAGTTTTACATTGTGAACAAAGAAATTAAAATCCCAGTCACAGTATGATTTATAATGTAATATTTTAGTCAATCTTAAATTTTATTATTAAATGCACAAATGTATAGTTTTATATACTTGCATTATTTTTGGATTTTCTCAAATGTCATATGGTTTGATTAAATTATATAATTACACAGACAAGTAGTCCTATATTAGTTACCAAAGAATATAAAAAAGCAATTAATTAATAAGGTGTTAAAATGTATATGTATATTACTTAATATATATACTACTACTTAATATATATATATACTTAATATATATTATACTTAATATATATGTATATTATGATGATATTTTAAATTTTCAATTTAAAGTCTACCAATGTACATGCAACTTAATTGGTTTGTCACGGTTAAACATATTCTATTGGACTAAAACAGATTTTACTTTTCTGTTAAACACATATTTAAAAACCCAATTCTTAAATCAGACATTACTAATTAGAAAACAAAATGACACCTGTTAAGTACTCTCTGCAAAATGTAAAATATTTTTCATACCTTAAAACCTACATCAAATCTCAAATAACAGGATAGTCATACAAAAATAGCAAAAGGTCCAAACATAACATATGTAAGGCTCTCTTTATATATAAAGAGAAATTGCTTAGGTTTATTTGGTTATGCAAAGTGATAATATAAGAGCAGCAGTAGAGTATCCCACCCCAAACTAATGTGTCTTTTAGCCTTTATTCTATTATGTGTAGGCCTTTAAATCTCTTGCAATGACAATGCTGTAGCCTCTCAAGACTAATGTACCTGCTACCAAAAATTTCAATAATATATAACTGTGGTATAATGCATAATTGACTTTACTCACTGTTGTTTCTGATTGCAGTAAGATTGTGCCATTTGTTTTGAAAAAGTTCAAATGAATGGTTTTTCTTTCTAATGTGATCATGAATCATAAAATAAGATCAGTTTGACACATTACATAGAATTCATATGATTAATGTGCCAATTTTCGCTAATCTAATATCTTCTTTTTGATGATAAAGCACAGTGATTTCAGTAGTTTTCAGTGTCAGATTGTGATAATATCATACAAATGTCAGTGCTGATTGAGAAAGTAACTTTTTTATTATATAGTGGGCTATCATTTGGCCCTTGTAAAATAGTTAATTTTATTTCTGTACATTATGTTGACAATTATTTCAGCAATGTACGATATTACGAGTTCTATAATTTATTTTTCCTCTTGTTTGGTGATAATTAATTAAAAATATATTAGGGTAAGCAATTAATATATTTGCCTATGTAAAATATATATCACTTTGTCTGATGTTATAATTAGCTAGAGAAGTGGTAAGCATGTTAATTTTAGGTATGCGATTGAAAGATACATGCATAACATTAAATTATTTCATGACACATAAATGTGTAATTAAAAGGAAGAATATAGAACACGAATAGCTCAATAGAACCTGTAGGTTTTATATCCATGCTTATTAAATATCTTTAGGTTTTTAAAATGGTATTGATTTAATGTGACTGATTATCATTGTACTTAACTTAATAAATAAAAGTATTTTTTCAATTTTTTACCTACATTTTTTGTTTGTTACGGGTGTGACAACCGGGAAATGATGAAGCGGTATATAAGCATAATATTATATATAAATATATTTGATACATTTTACATATATTGTATTATTGCAAACATTGGCCATAGTTTTTTTGGTGACGTAAATAGTATCGCCCGTTGACTGCCTCGTTGGTCAAATGGTTGGAAGCGCGAATACTAACCGAGAGGTCTTAAGTTCGATCCGCGGATCGAAAAGATTTTTCTTGCTTGAAATTCGTAGTTAACGCTCGGCATCTGAATTTGTGGCCGGTGTGTGCCAATACGCTCACCCCATATTCTATGATGCTACTTGAAAGTAACTGATGAAGCGTAGTAGTGTACTATACTCCACTGCCTACCTCTTCGAGATTCACAAGCGTCGTGTTACGTAAATAGTATCGCCATGTCTTTAACTTTTTATTACAAGTTGAGCGTTTCATGACGTCAGTGTAAAGTAAAATCAAAATGAGTCATACACTTCAGTGCGATATGTTTACTTCAATGCTTTCTGATCTACACAAAATTCGCAATAATTTCAGTATACAGACTAATGAGTACCAATTGTTAAAATATAAGCAGCACACTTGTACATGGCACGAACAGAAGGAAAATTTATATGAATAAACACCTACTCTACAATTCGGCCGGATAATAATTATAAGGACGAATGTACCGGGTGATATTTTCCTTCTCATGTAACGCAATCCTATTTTTGTCGCATTAATGATTTGCTCGCTGTACTTCGTTTTAGAAAAAACCTTTGTATTGTATTTCGACTATTCGCAATTTTCCATGTGTATTTTTTGTAACTGGTGTACAAATAGAAGATATAAATAAATAATATATATAATTAATGTACCAACTACAAAGGTTGGTCGAACAAAAGACAACTCACGTATGTAAATATGGTATTGCAATGACGTTTTGTACATTTGCAATCCTTTTCCAGTTTGAAAAGCGTTCACTGTCACGGACGTACATCCTTCACTTTGTTATTATAAAAGAGACTTTGATAGTTGTACTTATATAGTAAAAAAAAACTGCCATTGAATAGGCCACCCGCGTGACGAGTGATATCTGCTTGGCGTGCGATTTCTCCTATAAAATAATTAAACACTTTCATATTGTTAGGTCGTTTGTTTACCTAGCGAATATTGAATGTCGTCCTTTCATTAAAGCAATTGAATTGTTATGTAATTCATACTTACAAATTACAATTTGTTAAGAGCGTAAATGTTATATTTGTTATATATATACACATCCATTATAAAGAAAAATTGTAGTTATTCAGCAGTTATTGTAATGGTAATGTTCAAAATTAATGTAAGGTATTATTATTAAGGGTTTTTATTGCTTAGTCCAATTTATATATAAATATAAGCTTTTGTATGTAAATGCGAGTACTGGTACACACGTGGTGGTTGTGAGAACCCAAGATGAATAATGTTCATGAGACCTTGTAGGTCCCCTATTTTGCTGGATTTTGATGACTGTAATTACTAATTATTCCCGCCTTTGGAAAGTTTTGGTCATGGACGACGAAATATCTAATCAAAACTATTTGTTTAGATATCAGTTTAATAAACGTTGCGCGTAATTTATGTTTAAAGAGGCAGAAAAACGTTAAAAAAATAATCGTATGTACAGTCAATTGACGTTGCTCAGTAAAGATAAATAGTTTCCTGTTTCGATAAATGTTACGTATTTTTTTATTTTAGTGTCGATTTTTAATTATTTTCAAAAAGTACCAAAATGCAGTTATCAAATTTCCCGTTTTTATTTTCACAGTTTTAATACACCTGAAGTATCAGTACACGCACTCATGATGTATCACAGTATTGTAACGAATTAATCTCAAATTATTCTTATAAATGTTTTATGGATGTATTTTTAGGCTATTCCTAGTCTTCGGTGACTAACGTATGTCATTTTGTTATAGTTTGGAACATCCCATTTGACTAGTCATATAAACTTAATGTTGATGCACAATAATTATAAGGTATTTTTACTTTAGATTTTTACACACAAGTACACATAAGTTCCCATGTTCAATTGTTTTATTGTACTAGTTTTGTAAGGAGCATTTCGCAGACAGCATAAAATAAGAACAAATGATGCTCAATGTGTATTTAATTATAAACTAAAAGGAGGCCGATACGGTTCGTTTCTGCGTTGTTTAAACGAAAATTGTTCCAGTTTCAAACTTAGTTTGTTTAAAATTTGAAGTTGTAACGTTGCGAATAAAAGTCACCGCGCGACAGTGATTCATTGTGATTGAGTAGTGGCGCGGGCGAGTCGTTCCTCGCTCATAAAAGCAAGAGTTGAAACAGATACGATAAGCTACTTTTCCAACAACAAAACTTTTTTACGTGTGCTTTGAAATGAAAAGTGTTTTAAGTTGTAACAATGATTTGTTCTGGCCATTTGTTGGTTGTCCAATAGGGTTGGTTTTGTACTAGTGGCGTCTGAGAAGGAGTGTGTCTGTACATTTTAATAAACTGCGCGTAGTTGGAAAGATGTACGGTACAAGACTAAATCATTTAGTCTATTAGACTTGACCACATGTAACCTAATGCGTATTGTGTAAAAATACCTCTGCCCATTCGGATCAGTCTTATACGTTATTTCGCTTTTTGTATTCATTGTCTTTTTATTTATTTTTTGCTCGTAAGATACGCGATGTTATTAAAGTTAAGTAAACGTCATATTTTACAAAAAAATCGAGGAAAAAAAATTAAAAATACACGTTTTCGTGCATGTTTTTTATCTACGCAGATGTTATATAAAATACTAAATATGTTCATTACCGACATGGTTTTACGGTGAATTCAAATTCTTTTGTAACGTTGATAGCATCCGTTGATAACGTCGTACGTCGGACAACCAATAACGTCGGCAGACTGGCGGATGATACGTCGCTTTGTCCATGAAATGTTTGGGTCACAATTATCTTACACAATAAATTGTAGTTAAATAAAAAATGTGATTTGTCCGTGTGTTGTATTAGTTTTAAGCTGTGTATTTATCTCCGATAAATATAATAAAGTGTAATAGGTTACCTTTCTTTAATAAATATATTTCCAATTGGATTTTGTTTTCATTACAATCTTTTCTAATCCTATTTTTTAACAATACTTACCTTAATAACGTACATGTATTAATAATTATGATCTGAATTAATAATTTAAGTAATTGTCGTTGCTTGAAGATCGAAAAGCCGAAATTAACGATTACATAATTGTGCATGATGAGACATATTTGTATTGTACTTAATTGATAAAATAAAATTACCTAAGTAATTAGTCCTACTCCTGTATATTAAACGAGTAAATCGATATATGTCAGCTAGCCTAGTTTTATTATCAATAGAGATTACCTGAGATTACACATAAATGCGTTGGCTTTGAATACAATTGTTACATACCACTGAATAGTGAATGAATAGTATTAATAAATGCTTACTGTTTATCAGTGAACACTTGATTCAGAAATAAATTTATATATGACAAATAAAATTATTTATTAAATTTGTTTTGTATAACTGTATTCGTTGATCCGATATCAAAACCTTTTTCTCGTCGATTTCATAT
Organism: Microceris miodesmiata; assembly: GCA_018245735.1. NCBI lineage: Eukaryota > Metazoa > Arthropoda > Insecta > Lepidoptera > Hesperiidae > Microceris > Microceris miodesmiata. The sequence goes on from DWEC01000436.1 coordinate 11,717, forward strand.
GATGAAATATTAAAAAAAATATTAGAATTAATTAAGCGATCGAAAAAGACGAACATATTTTGCTTGACAATCAAAACCAATTTCAAGCACACAACACTGATGTTTCTAGCTGTTTTCACATGACAATAAATAAAGAATTGGCTTATGGAAAAAGCTAAATTTAAACAAGCTGCTGCATAGTGTGATGTAAGGAGCATTGAGAGAAGTCTTAGATTTTAACTGTACGGCTTTATACTCCATATATGCATATGAAACTTAAGGTTAGTTTATAAAACATATGTATATTGGTACAATATGGAGCTAACTATCCCCAGTTATAATTTAGTAGATATATTATCCATCAATGAAAAAACAGCTAGAGAAATCGAAGACGGATATACCTATTATAAATACATACATGTGTAAGACTAATAAAATTAGACGCACGTCTAACGAGTTAATTTCTTCGTAACATTCCTTCTGAAGATTTATTAAATTTAACATCCTAATTGACTTCTACACAACTGAAATGAGCTCCCACGGCAGCGTCGCCCTTTTAATTTAATTGCCCATTGTCATATATGACTCGACTTTTGAACTACTTGAATATGTGGATGATAAACGGATTACGTAATACGTATCATGGCAAGTATGTATTGTACTATCCAGCGAGGTTTATAGCAAAAACGATCGTGGCACCATTACTGTAAGTGCAGACACGATCGAAAGCAATCTATTAAAAGTTTGTGGACAAGTGGTTCAGATTGATTGAAGAGCTCATTTTATTTACGCTACGTCTCACAAGGGACTAATGGAACAATTAATCGACGGCCGAATGTTGCTTGCTGTCCTTTACCCTCTCAAGTACAAGAAATAACTATATATTGTATTGGTAACTCAGTGGCTTTTACTTGATTAAATACCTATTAAACTATAGGTATTCAATATATGTTTTGGTATATGTGACAATCTTCAATTTTAAAATAAGTAGGTAGGTACTCTATGTATTAATTGACATTAATTTGCCCCTCATTTATTATAGCTATCAAAAGATATCTCTGTTGTGTATTCGTAATACCGTGTATCTGTGTAACGAGTTAACGATATAGTGAAATTACAGATGATAATAGTAGAAAATAATATTTTACATTAGTAGGGACTGTATAAGCTACAGTAATATTCTTTGAGTTGTAAATCAAAGACACCCAGAACAAATTTTAATATCTTTCCATATCTGCCCGTTAAGAATCGAACCTGAACCCGAAGTACACTCCATGACGATATTGTATAATGACCAATCCGTCACGCCAATCAATAAATGATGTTCTACTCTTTAGTTGTGTTACTTAAAATAGCATCGAATACAGTGCAATGACGTACTGCGATTGATACGCCCGTTTAATAAGATACCCACTTAGAAAATCAGTGTCTAGGTAATGCAATGTTCATTGATATTGTATTCATAATATAAAACTAAGTACCTATATGTTATATGTACACGGTACACATACTTCTTCTGTTTAAAGGGATTACGTGTTCGAAGCCCTAACTGTGCGTTCGTGACCCGTTTGCCAGCCACGGCGCATGCTTATGCTTTATGTTGTCTGTAAGTTTACTTCGCTTAATTTAATAATCTAACTTGTAGTAAAGGTAATCTTTTACCAAGGGCAATATGTGGCAGTCTTTTGTGCATGCTCGAAGCTGCTTCGTTGGAGTTTCCCGTGCAAGTTGTTGTGAATTTTCAAAATGAGTGACGTTCCTGATGTGGTAGTGGAAGAATGCAATGGAGTTGAGGAGTCGGTGGAGGCCACTCATAAAGATAAAGATAAGGGGTAAGTACATTATCAGAAATTAACACATAAGAAATTTTATTATCTGATCTAAATTACCGCATATTAAAAATCTTATCGGTCTGCCCCACCGGGGATACTTTCTGGGTTCGATTCCCGGCCGGGTGGTATTCCTGTGGTACTCCTTTATTTAATCTCGGTCTGGATATTTGTGTAAATGTCTTTGTATGTGCATCAGTAACGACAACAGTGAATCTAATACGGAGCCGACTTCGAAGCTTTATTATCACTGTTATAAGTCATGAACATTAATTTTAAAAAATATCACATGTCATATGACAAAAGTATGTGCGCTTAAGGGCATTGATAAGACATACGAGTACAAATAAGACTTGCTGTACTCCAGTACATATTTTATCAAATGATACAATAGCAAGTCACTCGAAGATTTCCAATGGATACCCAGCTATCTGTAAATTAATTGACGTCACAAATTCTATCACGTTATTTACTGAGTAATTTACGAGTACACTTGATAGGAAGCGGCACAAAATTTTTGTACAAAAAACAGTTTAAATGGATATTTTTCTATTTGTAGATTGGACTTTAACCCAAAACTGGGAGGCCGAGTTCATTTTTCCAGTGACGTCATACAAGCAACGTGAGTCTTATTGCTTCACTTGACTCGTTTAAAGGGGCGTCATTGAGCTCGTAATGACGTTCGATGTTCTCGTCTTTAGAGTGGATTGGCAATCGGCACAAACTTTCGTCTATTTGCAAATTCTAATTTCCTTTATAAATACTGGCTGTAATAAATTAAGCTTTTGCTTAAACAGGTGCACTGTGCTTTGTGTCAAGATTAATGAGCGAGCAATATTCGTTATTGTCTATTATAATTTGCTTTTGCTTAGTTGTCACTGTGTGACGGGCGTAATATTTAGCTTTAAATTAAGCTTTTCCTTTGAATAATGCATGATTAAATCAAAATGTTTAAAGGGGTGTGCTTATCTATTGCAGACAGATTTATATAAATGCTACATAGTTTAAAATCATAATAAATATTAAGTTAAATAGAAATATTATAAAAACGGAACTAACCGTGTCGATTTTTCTTTGTACATTCCTTACTTTTCACATGCACAGTTTTAAAACTAGCAATTCTATATGCACTGTACTTTCCAATTTCAGTATTTGTATTTTGCTTTTGTTTTATGAATTTGCAACTCTTGTTAGGTGGTTGACAAATTTAATTTCTAGCTACGGACAATGTATAGGTAAGATCATTAGATTAGGTACTGCAGTTTTATGATGACTTTAATTTAATTTAGGACAAGTCAATCTTTCATAAAATATATTTAAAAGAAATGTGAAAACTCCAGATAGTTGACTTTATTACCCAATTATTTTGAAGTATACGATTACACTAAGACTCACTAAATACTCATAAAAATTATTCTAAAGATTTACTGTTCAATATTTGAAAAAAAATATATATATATTAACTTTAAAAATTATATAATAACTTTATTAACTTTACTGAAAAACTTCATTTTTAATGGATGAATTCTGTTTTAAGCACTAATCCAGTTTACTTTCTGGACTTTATCGGCCCTTTTAAAGCGTCCTTCATGTTGGTCAAACGATCGTGAAGTTTTTAGATCGCCGTTTCTATTAAGGGTCGAATGACACGATATTACCACCCCTTTGCGGTGGTAAATCCTCCTTCGACTTCCTTTTCAGGCGACAAGAGTTCAAATCTATATCACAAATTTTCTTTCACAAACATATTTAAAGCTCAAAACGAGTGATTGTCACTAAAATAGCAACTAGCAATTAATAAATGAAACTGCCAACCCAAGATATAAATTCTTTCAGACAACTTACCACAAATTCAGTTGTGTGACATAACAGTTGCTACCTCCGCTACCTTCAACTTTGCAATCTTTGCAATCTAGAATTTAAAAAAAACTTTATAGAAGTAGAAGTGAGCACTTTATAGAATTAAAAAACATAGGCAATGTTAAAAAAAGTAATGTCAAAAATGATAGTAAAAATGACAGTAGTTAGTAATTATATATACGTTAATAAATGTAATTTCGGCTATACAATTTTAAATTGACAATAAACCGGTAAAATCAGTAGATAACATTAAATGTAGGTAATACGCATTTTTGAATGTTCATTCCTTACATTATTGCAATGAAAATGACGTTTTATATTGCATTGTTTATAAAATGAACTAGTTTATATCAGTTATTTTTTTTTTCTTTCCAGGTAAGTTTATTACGTAGCAGCATGATATCGATGTTGAGGGTACGAAGATCTGTCTAATAGTAATGCGCTAGAAAAAAAAAGAACGAACATAATATCCCTATGAAGGTTTATTAAGCTTATTTGCATTATTTTGATTATTTTTGTGCACATTTTTGCGAGTCATAGTGACGCTGCTAGCCCACGGTGGGCGCAGGTGGCGTGTTCCGGAAGTTTTGTGAGCAAATGACAACTTATTCAAGTCCTTTATAAGCATCATCAAGAAGAGGATAGGTGTTATATTTATCTTTAGCAATTATTCTTTGAGATTCGTATTTCGGTTTATTCACTGAAGTCAGTATTTATACATATGTATATATGTGTATATGTCTACTTCGCCATTGAATTACAACTATTTATTTTAAATGTCGTATCCAAGCCTTCGACCGCAGGTGTAGCTGATATGCTTGTTCTCATATAAAAGATTTAAATAGCATACGCTTGTTGCGAGTAGCTTATATTGAGGATTACATCTATGGATAGTGAAAGCTTACGTATCAGTAATTTAATGGGCGACGATCTGGAATACTGGTATTATAACAAAAACAGTAGCTGTTGTATAAAAAAACGATTACTTTGGTAACACCGAAGTATTTTAGGTGTGACCTTTTATGTTCATAGTTCAAGGGTTCAACAGCAAAAATAGATATTTTGGGAAAGTCGAACAAGTGTTTCTAGGTAAAAACTTTTGTTTCAGACTTTTAAAGTTTAAAACATGAAACCATATTTACATTAACGTGTATAATATGAGATAGCGGCTATCGGATGGGTGTAAAGATATTATTGCACTGAACGTATGTTAACGTATCGCAATTGTACTATAATTGTACTTTACTGTACGTAATTCCTCAGCGCTAACAATGACTTTAAAAATATATACGAGCTCATTATATTTTAAAGTAAGTATACAGTGTTTTTAGTGAGTGGCACTGATTGGAATTGGGATCGTTCTAGTTATGTAAGATACGATGTATAAATTTAAAGAAAACACTTCAATTATCTTCATATATATCTACTATTATTTTAGCTAATTAAAAGATCTATTATGTACATTAATATTCCATATGAAAGCTGTCGTGGTTATATTGAGGAATGTATCAATATTTCTAGAGTCCTAATATTATAAATTTTGATCATAATTATACACGAATACATTATTATAATACAGTAATTATGATTATATTCGCATTTTGTTTATTAAATATCATTATACACAATATAAATTTTTGACAATGTTTTTTTAATGCAATAAATGCTTTGTACGACTCTTTTAGGAATTATGTTCAAAATTAATACAAAAAATTTATTAATCGTGTATGCAATAAAAAAAATTAAATTTATTCATTTATTTCTTAACAAATAACATGACCTAATAGATGTTGTAATAAATTCAAAAAAACTGATAG
>DWEC01000437.1:0-17199 GCA_018245735.1 Microceris miodesmiata
CAAAACATGTAATTATTCATGTTTATTATTACTCATATCTCTAGAGGTTGAAATTCAAGCAATTATGCCTGTTAAGTAATAAAAGTTTATTTATATGTATGCATGTTTTATTTGTAATGAATGGATAATTGGTAAGAGGGTGCATGAGGGAGTTAGGTAATAACAACCACCGCATTCATACAGCATTTTTTGATAAAAATATTTATTATTAAAGGCCAGAATAATTAATAAACATGTACGAATAAAAGTCAATTCGATTTGAATTATTTGGAAAGGTAGCCCCAAGGGGTTAGACAGAGCAGTGTAGTACACTTCCACGTGTCGCCAGTTAGAATTTATATCCCATTACGGAATAGGTGAGAAGTATATTGCCGTTCATCGGGGGCAGATCGAGAATCAGACACAACTAGAAAATCTAAGTTAGAAAAATCCAATATTATCCCACCCGTAAATCAAACCAAGGACCTATTGATTACCAGTCGCGCTTGAAACCACTCGACCAACGAGAGCAAGGATTGAAAATAACATCATATTCCATATGCTTGCATAAATTATTCTAATTTAATAATGTCCCGTGTAGGTAAGGAATTCCAAAGAAGTACAGCATACGTAGCAAATGATTTTTTGTAGATACGAGTACCAGAAGAATGAAGGGGAGTGGAAAGGAAAAGACTAGATCGCAAGGAAAAGTTGTGTGTATTACTAATAAATACAATTTTTTTTATGTAACGTTATCAAACAATTATGTCATAATATTTATTAATCGTAAAGTTATTCATCGCGTGATGTCTTATGATGTATGGTGCCTTTCTCGTCAATCAATATTAATTCATAACCATAATAATATTATAAAAGAAACATAAGTTTGTTCCGCACGTCGTCGTACTTTCATTATTTTCTTCCGGCTGTTTTATCTATATAATAAGGCACTTTTATAAATGAAAGGTGCTTGAAGTAATTATAGTACAGACAATTAAATTAGACAAAGAAATTATATTATTTTGAAGAGAGTGATGAATTTGGAAGAACTATGGCAGGTCTGCAAGGATCTGGCGTGAAGATACATAATATGTATGTATTCCTGGAATTAAAGCATGAAATACAATAAAACAGATACGTTTCAGTCTATTAACCTAAGTCAAGAGTACCCTCAAATGAAATTTCTAATCATTACCTAGGATCACGACTCAAAAGCTCGGTGCTTTGAAACGGCGTATGTTTATTATCTGTATATTTAAGCAGCATTCCACTCATTGGAACCTTGACTGGGGACATTTATCACCTATTATTCACAACCTGTTTCGTGCTTCTGATATCCCTATATAATAGTGAAGTCACCGAGATAAATATGTAATAACGCAGTTTTTTCATCTACCAGACGAGACTTCTACACGGCAGTAAAAGTTTTATAGTAATCCGATAGCCCTATAAATATCTAAAGAATTTAAGTATTAAGCTTCCAACAAAGAGAACTAGTTTGCTCTGTCTATAGCACATTTCTTAGATCGTAACCTAGCAGCGCAAGTACCGATTTGTACGCTCGTTTCCACCTCGCACGTGTAAAATGCGAAATAGCGTTCCTTCGAAAGATGTTCTCCGAGCGCAATGGCATCCGGGTGTTCGAGAAAGACGGGAAAAGAATCTTCCTTTAAAGCTGGCAGCGCATTAGCGACTGCCCCCACTTTTATAAGTGTATACAGGGGTGGCAGAACTTTGACTGTTAAGTCCAAATTCGCTTAGCGATGGGATTAAATATGTTTTCCTCCTAAGCTGTTTTAACATTGGCATCATTTCGACTTTATCTTTCCTGATTTTCTTCTTTTGCGTGATTCACAGACTTTTTTTTTGCAGTAGGTAATTGTTTTTGTTTTTTTTTTGATAGGTCTTGTCATTGGCGATTCGCTCTGAACTATTAATCAGACAAATGTTTGTTTAATATTACCTCTATTGATAGGTATATTTACCTCTTCACGCTTAAACCATTGAGCCGATTTAGATGAAATTTGGTACAGAGATAGTTTGAATCCTGGGGAAGGATATAGGCTACCTTTCATCGAGAAAAAGGAATTGAAGACAATGACAAAAAGGAATTGAAAACAAGACGTTGCAAAACAATTACTATTTCACGTGACATAGTCGCCGGCAAAAGCTAGTAATATATAAAATATTTATTTACGTACATATTAGTAGGTATTATTTTAAACGCGATATGAGTATCTACTGTTTATATATTTGCACACCAATAAGTATCTTATACCTATATATGATCATAACGTTCAATTTTTTCATATATTGGGTTATGTCAATGTCTAATAAACAGTGAATAATTAAAATTTTACCAATAAAAATATGAATAGGTAGATATTTACTTGGCAAAATATGCGTAGTTAGGATCGATCACAGGCATATAGCGAGGAATAGCACGAGCTGCGGTCAGGAGGCAAGGTCCAATTGTATCAATTACGTGGCACGTGCGGTTTGCGTGCCATTTGCGTTTAATAGTGCATTTAATATGCACTTGAGCATACAAGGACATTTTATTTTTAACCAGCCAACCATATATTATATACATACATTGATATAAATTATGAATACCATTTACCTGGGTCGGGTGCTATTGGATTTTTCTGATTTACAATTTATAGTAGTGACTTGGGGTTTGGAATTGTGCCCGACGTATGGCAACAGGTCCAGCACTTATTCCATAGGATTTAAACGTAACTGGTTGATCGTGAGGATGTACCGCACTCCTCTGTCTATTCCTTCGGGGATTATAGGCGTGATGTTACGTTTCTTTAACACCATTAACATTAAGAAGAGAGTACTGAATGCATTCAGTTCGCCTTTCGTACAAATGATCTAGTTTTTGGTTGTTACAATAAAGAATAAATAAATAAAAATAAAAGAGCATGTCAGGTGGGTGAGGATATTTGGCTCTTGGTGCTATCTGCCTACCCCATAAAAGACCTACCGTGACCATATAATATGGTTATATAATAATAACATGGTTATAAATTATTGTGTTATACTGTAATGATGATTGTTTAAATGAATTAAAATTTAAATAATTCTATTGTAATTTTTGTTTTCGTACATGTCAGATTTATCAAAATTAAACATGTAAGCCACTTAAATGTTGGGCTTAAGATTTAGAGCACTTCTTATATTGTTCATAACTTTAATGAGCTCCTTTATAGAACTTTAATAATGTTTAAAAGACAACGATGTACTTAAAAAGTTAAGAACTTCGAAGACACATTATATGAATATATAGTTTCCTGGCTTTATGCTCTTTAGAAATTTAGAGTACGAAAGAAAAATGGAATCAAAACAGATTTGTTACAATACGTTAAAGATTATGCTTTATATAAGTTTTCCGATAAGAGTCATCTTTTTACAGGGTTTTATTTTATTTACAAGCTATTATTTTACCAACAATAAAACGAATGTTAAATTATCATGTTTCCATAAGTATTATGATATATACATACCTAATACACACATACGTACATGCACACACCCACACACATGCCCATGTTTTACGCCCAATTTTATTATGCTATGTTTCAAATTGAAAATATCTTGTAACAATTCATATAACTGCGTGAATTATTTATTACGAAAATACACCACGTTTATAACCGTATTTTGTTCGGTCAAACACATCAACAAAACACCGCCAAACGCCTGCAAAAAGCCTACATTAAAAGGGGTTAAACCTAAAAAAGTGATATGTTTTTTCGCTTTGAACTAAATTAATTCGGGTCCCAACATTCAACATTCCGATAAAAAGCGGAACGGCGAATAAACTTTCCGGAAAGTGTTGTATTAATTTTATATAACGCACAAATATAAAAGGTTTAACGCGTCTTTATGGGGTTGAAGGGGCAATTATGGCGTTGTGTTGTTATAAGCTTAAAATTTTAACGGTCCCGATGTGTTTACGTAATCTTTTCACCTTTTATGACGTTAATTAAGTGTAATTATCGTTCGCACGGTGCTCAAGTGATTCTGTAAAAATTGAATTTGAGTGTGTTATCACTCAATTTGCATAAAAATCGGCTTGTGGCTAAGCACTTTGTTGGTGGCGACGAAACTTAATTAATTTTGATATAGATATTTTGTTTTAATGTTGTGTTGGGATAAAACAATTCGCCACTTTATAGATTTACCTGCAAACAGGTAAGTGAATCCCACTACGGGTTTTAGGGGACCGGATTTCAGGGGAAAACATACGAAGGGTGGCTTGAGACGTGACTGTCACGTTAATTGGAGAGGTAGACACAACTAACTCGTTCTGGGCTACATTGTATTGTTTATATTGTGTGTTATGGGTTTTATTGTATTGTTTATTTATGTGTGTTATAATAAGTATCTTTATTTAATATATCTGAGATATATTTTTCTTCTTCATCTTCATCTTCTTCTCCATAATTATACCAATATTGCGTGAATATAATGGCCGAATAATGGAAAAATTGTGCGTTTCATATGAATATTTTCTAAATTTTAACCCATTACTTAAAACTTCATATATTTTACCACGTCTTATATTACGAGGTAGGCGGTTACAGGAAAGAAAAGATACGTTTGGTATAATATTCATTGTCGTATATATCCATGTATATTAAGAGATATAAGTAAGAGACGTATTTTACGGGATTAACTACCTTTCCAAACCCTTCGCAGATGTCAGCGAGCCCACGATAGCTTTGCATATGTTAAAAATTCCCAAACAACGACCGTTCATTTGGAACTTTTTAATTTAAAAGTATTGACTGTTGGTTTTTGCTTTAGGACATCGTTTATTTTAAATCTATACCGTATATATTAGATGTTTTCTCTACATTGACTTTACATGTCAACACAAACAGCCGAACATTAGGGATGTAAGTACTTAATCCTCGAAGGTGTAGGCAGAGCTTAAAAAAACTGTTTGAACACTTTATTTATATGAATAACAATGCAACACAAATCTAACAATATTTAAATATCTGATAGTACTTGCAACATATTTTATTATGGAAATCAAACCTTTAATAAGTAAAATGGGACGTGAAAGAAATAAAAATATTATAATAATGATGATATAGTAATAAATGTAGAAACAAATTAGGTATGTTTGGTGGAAAATATTACGCACTCATGCTCTGTGTTTACCCCGTAAAGTATCTGCGTGACGATATACAATAATAATTATCCAACTATCAAACATTCAACGGTGCTTTATTTATATTTTAATACAATAAAATTGCTATGTCCTACACCAAGGAGTAGGTCTTGTTAGCGACCAATGAATATATCAGCATTCTTTAAATGCTCATTTAGAATCCCTACTAGGCTTAGAACTAGGGCTGTATATGATACAGGAAGCAGGATACGACCGTATATTTTTCTCCCAAACCATTTACCAAACAACGGCTGCGTTGCTTCACTTGATAGATGCTTTTCGATTTGCAACCACGCCAAGACTACGGGCGTTTCGTATTTCATTAATTAATTACCGTTAGTTTAAGTAATCGGACCCTTATCGTAGCGATTCCCGGTTATATCTACCGCTTTCTTCCTTATTGCTATTGGATATAATCATTGACCAAATGGAACCATTAAAGAAAATTAATCGTTTTCGAAAACGCATTAAGTTGTCTTGGAATAGATTTTATTATCTAAACAAAAGTAAACGTAACTGGTGAAACGTGGGAGTGTACTACTCTACTTCTCCGCCTACCCCTTCGGGGATTACAGGCGTGATATTACGTCTTTCTTAAATCTCAACTATTTGCATTGATCTTACATACGTTAACACATTATGTAGGCCACGCTATACAAGTAGTTAAAGAAATTAATTAAATAGTAATTGGTCTTGAAAAATACTAGGTAGTTGAGTTTCGTGGTGTATAGATTTTATATAAGAATGTTGCACAACTGAACTTTGGAAATGTCAAAATAAATTTACCAAATGAAAAGAACGTTCCACCTTGTAGTAGAATTGAAAAGTATCACTATATTTTAACTACGGCGAATGTAAAGAACTTACTAGAATGTTCCTTTTGAAGAAAGAATCTAGTATCTGACATTCCTATTTAATAGCACAAAGAAACAATCCTTATTATCACAAAAATATACATACTTCGCACTTATCGAGTATAAAGGCGTTTTATAACATTTACGATTTAATTTCTTTTTAATTTTTTATTTGCCATGGAAATTATAGTGTCGTGGTATTTATAAAGGAAAAACACGTCGAAACGCGGTCTAAACGTTTGATCCATTTAAAAGTATTCAGCGTAAATTAAATGTCTATTATAAGATTATTGCCGCTTTAAATGAACTCATAAAACCATTTTTTATACCGTAAATAATCAGAATATCTCAAATGTCGTTACGGTTTCGCAATGTTAATGCGATTTATAGTTTGCTTATCTTTGCTTTGTTATATATTGTCGCTAAATGCCAGCCAAACAGATCTGATGCCATTAAAATAAATTAACTGTTTCGAGGAACACATTAAGAAGTAACGTTAAGATAAAAATCTCGTTGCCAGGAATGAAAAGCCGAAAGAATCGCTTTTATTTATTAAGCAAACAAAAAAGGTCGGACCAACCGTGCCCTTTCCGACGTTTAGTTTCATACGACCACATACTCGTACAAATATAGGAACGATTTGCCAAAAGCTTCTGCATTTACTTTTTGCGAATTGTATACTGACTCTTTTATTTGAATATTGGTCATGCATGCTTAATGACACTGAAATACTTAGATTTAAGAGACCCATATTCCAAAAGTGGAATTATAATGAGTCGGTTATTATTATTATTTTACTTAAATTTGGGATGTTCAAAAGTTATGAGAAACATAAAGGTGAGATTTTCCCGTTTTAAAAATCTGATTCATCATTTTTTGGTTTTCTTGGTGTCATCTGTCTGTTGATCGATGTAGACAACGGATAAATTCAAAGTCCCATTCTAAAAATATTATTAATATCTGGAATTAGTTCGCACTCGTACATCTCTTTTATCAAATTGAAAAACTTCTATACTTCTAGATTCCCTAGGGCTAGAGATTTAGACCTTTAATTTGAGAAACCACCGCTGCTATCAGTAAAAGCCAAATACAAGATGGTAATAGCACAGGGATTCGGAGTTTAGTCTCCGACTCTGGCGCCAAGGTTTCGAACCTTTGGCAAGCATCTGTAACTTTACGAAATAAGACAATATGATCCAATATTAAATATACCACGACTCTATAATGACGAAGGGACAGTTTGCGATGACATGATTAACTGTTTTCCAAAATATTTCCATCATCATTCATCAGCAGCACGCCATCGTCCACTGCTGTCTGTAGGCCTCTCCAACGACACGCTACTGAACTTGATCGTCAGGTTTTCGCATGCAATCACTGCCAGCCACTTCGCGTATATCGCGACACCACCTAACTGGAAGCTGTCCTACGCTAGGCAACCACGTTATGGTCTCAAAGTATCGCTACACTGAACACTGATAAACTGAACTAGGATAGCGTGGTGGATGTTATAGACAGACTAAATCGCTGTTATTTCAAAAAACATTGAAAAGCAACAAAGTTGCTGAATGTGTTGTAATTAGTCGACTGGCATAAAACCGATTTTTATCACAATTATTATTATTTACTCGTATCATGCAGTCTACGCGTTTTTAACTGTCATGTAACGTTATTAACAAATTGTGGTTCGACTTTCTATACTGATGTTATAATTATAATTGTTGAAGTTGATACTTCATAATTGTCATGACGAAACAAGCTTTTTAGGCATATTTTTGTTGTTAGTTTATTATTTTGTTTTCTTGGTATAAACATTTATATTTGAGTATAGACGATGAAATATGGGCTCCTTTTTTGATGGGCACATCATAAACACAAACTTGGAAATAAAATATGCCGGACCTTTACCCCTTTCGCCTTAATCATATATAAAACAGATAGGAGTAAAGAGTTCTGATATTTATCATATTCTTATACCGAAAAGTTGTATTAGCGTCGAGGGATTCTCGCGATTTAAATATGGATATTATGTGTAACTAAAAACAAACGATAAATGTTATTTTTTGTCGAAATTTTAATTACTTATCTTATTAAAATGGTAAAGTTCCTTCAGCATCATCACTATTATCATCATGAACTCTTTCAATTATACCGCCGTTGTTTTCTCTTAGATTGTTCCCAATCTACAACCTTACCCTTCCGTATAAGCTTGGAGAGTTCCGTAATAGATAAGTAATGTATTATGTAACTGTTTGAGATAGCCAAGATTCATTCGTCAACTTGTAACCATCTGCGTTATTAAAATCTGTTACATTTTACACATACCTTTTGGATATCGTTAATAAAATTTGTAACGTTTATATGTAATCATGTCAATTAAATCAATAACACACCAACATTGTTTTATTAAGATATTTGGAGTTTCCGAACCTTGTTCTTAGATATTCCTAGAGACAGCGAGATAATCATACAATTCACGTATATACCCAATTTGTGCCTGGTGTATGGCAAGAGGCTCACCATTTATTCCATTGTGGGTGTTCCATATAATGTAACTAGTGAAACATGGAACTTTATTATACTCCTCTGTCTACCTCTTCGGGGAGATACAGGCGTGATATTACGTTGTTACGTTAAACTATATTCAATTTTAGTTTAGGATATATACATACGCATAATATTGTCATAAGCAAACGCACAGACTAAATTGACAATTATATTATGTAAATAAGCCTTTATTACCAGCCTAGCTACTAATTTCTCATTATGGGGGAAGACCTTCACCCAATAATACATATAACAATGAAAGCTTTGACGAAGACAACGTATGTAGGGTTTAATGTTTTAAATTACGACTATATCCGTAACTTATGAGATATTTGAAAAAAAAAGTTCATAAACATTTATCAATATTTTGATAAATCATTTATTTCTTACAGGGCCTGAACGTGGACAAACGAACTCTGGTCAGCGGAGATCGAAAGCGACAGACGTTCACCGACAGATCTCAGCTGAAGTACGCCAGGAGACTCGTAGTGAAACTTGGCAGCGCTGTCATTACTAGGGAGGATGGCAACGGATTGGCTTTGGGGCGATTGGCATCTATAATTGAACAGGTAACAACATAAAAAGATAGATCTTTGTTTTATGTTAATTGATTATATTAATGATTTAATTACAACTGTTGTAATAAAATAATCAAGAGCTCACAATGAGTGTAAAGTTATTAAGTATATATATCTAAGGTATTCATTAATCTATATACGAGTATAATGAAACTTGTTCAGTATTCAAGGCACAGTACGCGAGGATACTTTCTTTAGCAGAGAATCAACATTCAATGGCAACACCAATCAGTGATTCAACAGTGTTATTAAGCGTTCTCTATAAAGTCGTTGCGTTTAACTGTAACTATTAAACAAAACTGCAAGAATGTTGCCATGTAATGATATTTTTTTTATTATTGCACGATTAGTATTACTGATGTGGCTGTTATAAATATAATCATTATCAGTCTGTCCCAGTCCACGGGTTTCAGTCTTTCCCAACGAGTCGTACATACCCTCAATATGACGCATTCCCTATCTGCCTGCAGCCCTTAGCCTGTAGAATTTAGTTTGCAGATTGTCATCAACATTGTCATAAGTATAGAAACATATTTATATTTTATTATACATATACCTCCGTGATGAATTTATAAACCCTACGATGTAGTTTATTCCGGAGAGCAAAGTTTAATTGCTTATTTACATACGTGGCTACTTAGCTTCGCTAGCCAAGTTTCGTTTACTGTGTAGATAAGTTTTTTAATAGACTACTTTATTTCATTATACATCTATTTTCTACTCGTGGTGGTTAGTTACCTTTTATGCAAACAGAATTACAGGGAAAAGATGAATTGAAATGCGGTGTGCACCGCGTTGAGTGCCATTTTTGTGTCTGATATAGATAACACATATTTATTTTCAAAAGGTCGCAGAATGCCATCACGAAGGTCGAGAATGCATCATGGTGACAAGCGGAGCAGTAGCTTTTGGGAGACAGAAACTGACACAAGAATTACTAATGTCTTTGTCCATGAGGGAGACTTTGTCTCCTAGTGATCACACCAGAGAAGTAAGCTAATCTTGTTACCAATTAATGAAATTAATAAAAAAATACAACTATCTCATATTAGAAATTTGTATAAAGTAAAGAGCATTGTATAGAAAATGTAAACTTTCTGTATATTGCCTTTTGCCGTGTATAAAGTAAAGGGAATTATACAGAAAACGACAATGTTCTATGTATTGTCCTCTATACGAATTAGTGGAGTCCTCGTCGAGTGTTGAAATATAACTTCAATGAAACCAAGATTTCAAGTATGTAATTCATTAGGAACATAACATTACGCTCCCTGTTCAACACCCGAAATCCAATTTTAGGAAATTGTACCTATGTTATATCCCACCAGCACACTATTATGAAATTCTTTATCTAGCAGTCCACATTTATGCCCGCTGTCTCTCATTTCGGTGGCACATAATGCTGATTTGAATTCGTGTCCAATTTTGTCCCAGTTTAATTTATCAGACCCTTTGCATCCCGCTGTTTTCAATTACGAAATTCTAAACTAGAATATGTAGTATAGTTTATTAAATTTATGCGATCCGGTGTTATGCTGAACGTTTGAGAATTTTACATTAATTATTGCGTTTGTTGTTTTTAGGATGCTGGTAGCATTTTGGATCCGAGGGCAGCCGCTGCCGTCGGCCAGTCGGAGCTTATGTCCATGTATGATGCCATGTTTTCACAGTACAACGTCAAAATAGCACAGGTATTTACATGAATATTTCAAAATGTTTAAATATTATGAGAAAAGAATATATCATAGTTTTGTAGTTGAGTCATACAAACAGCTTATAGGACAGTATTGAATTAAGATACGAAAGAGAATCTATCAGTTTGATAGTAACGTCGTCATAACGGTTTAATAGCATAGTAAGCCATACGTTATAATAAAATTAAACATATTATGTACACTGACAGATGTTTACATGATATTTCGCGTCATCCTTGTCATCACAATAAATCGTCGCTTTATGCGTGAACTATGATACATTTGATTCCCAATGTAGACTCCCAACTCAGTTTTTAATTCCCATTTTGACGATTTTAATGATGACGATGACTGCAAGCAACAAATCTGTTTTTTCCCTAAATGTCCCACGCCACAAGGGCTAACTGTTCACTTTAAAACAAAAATACAAACTAAATACCATTAGCACAATGGAACGACAGTCGGCAGTTCTATCGTATTTAAAGGCCATCATGGGTGAAGGAGATATTACAGAACAAAAGATCTCTATTTTTCCTCGCTTGGCTGAACAAGATTCATTTCCAAGTTGATGCAAATTTTAAATCGTATTTTGTAATTTTCTATTTTAAGATTATACATATTATTTTATTGTTCTTATACAGTGGGAAATTACGTCTGATACAATAGGAAGATTAATCATTAATGGTGATGATGTTAAACGCCGAGAGTCTTCCGTACGGAAGCAAAAACAGTTTTATTACTTTTGACTGCTTTATTTTACTACTTCCTTATACTAGTTTCATCCGTCTACCACTTTGATGACATATAAAAAAATATTCTGAACTTATTACGTAGACTGCCGTTTTTCGTAATTACAGAAACCAGTGTTTTTCTAAGGACCATACCGCGCAACACAAACAAATTTCATTTATTTTTTACACAGAAATTGCAATTTTATCTTAATAGAAGATTTTCATCTAGACTATTACGCTCACGACATAAGTAGCATCAGATATGTTTATAAGTCGGGCACCACGTTGGGCGCCACATCTGTTATATTATACAAATAAGTTTTAGCTTTTTAAAGAAATTACGTACACACCAATCGAGGTGTGAATAAATGTTCCGTCTCGCACAGGGTTGTGTACTTTTTTCGAAATAATCAATTTTGTTGTCTTTTATAAGACTAAAAATATTTGCAAGGAAAGTATATACTGGCCTTAAGTAGATACAATATAAGTACACATACTACATACAATATAATATATACGATTAAGTATTTCTTGTAACCCTAATGCCGTATAATACAGATTAATTTTTAAGTCATTTTAAATAGGCTAAATTTAATTTGGCGCTGCCCCAAATGTTGACAGCTATATTAAAACTCCTTATTATTGGTATATTGCGAAATTTTGTAATGAAGTCTTCAGTCTATTATATTTCAATAATTCGATTTGTTTGCGAGTACGATTTCATCTGATGAAGATATTATCTCTATTGTAATGCGCACGAGGACTATTTAAGAATATCTGCACGTGTTTTTATCAAGTCTATTAACTTAGTCCGAAAATTATTATTCATTGAGCGATAGATTGTATGTACGTTAATGATACTGTACTCATCAACAAACCGTTGTTCCATTGCTGAGAAGAATCTCCGAGATGAGAAAGAAGTAGTCTACCGCTAGTGTTCTGAAAGCTTGCAGATTTCACATACCATAGAGAATATTATGTAGAAGTCTTAAAAGTTAAAGTTTCTTAAGATGTTTTCCCTTACCGTTTTAGATAGAGAGAGAAAGAGAAAGAAACTTTTTTATTAGTAAACTGTACTTTTAGCAATAGAAATTAAATATTTAAAACGCACATAAGTTGTTAAAAAAAGGTACAGGGTTTGATTTGTACCCTCCACCCTTAAGGGTAGAAGGTTAATATTTAATTATGAATGTTTTATTTGATTTTTTTATAATTGTTAACAGACATCAAACGACTGTACCAATTACATTAATTATCCTTTGATCTCTGCTCCAAGGGATACATTTTTGAATAAAATTGTACTGATTTTGTCAACCTTTATATTTTTTGCGTATTGAACGCCTCTGAAATTAAATAAACACTCAAAATAAAATCTCGGATAGCTTAAATAAGGTTGTATTTCTCGTGTAGTTTAATCAGAAACGTTTTAGAAAAGCTCATATCGTTCCAAACTCCAGGAATATTTAATTAAAAGGATTTTTCCATTCTCCTCCAACGCAATCAAATTAACATTTTGATTTTGCGATCTTAAATTTAACATTCGAAGTATATTTAAAATGTTCAGCGCAACGGAAATTTATACGTGATTTGTTTCATTGTTGTAGACTAAAATAAAATAAAAAATAATTTTATAAAACACTGCGTAGAGCGTTCATTGTCATTGCTAAAAAAATATTAATAATAATTATTACATCAATAATTGAATGTGAGGCAGCCCTGATATGACCACCTGATTGCGAACTACGAACGCCCTTACTATCATCATCAACAAGTATCTTTTCGTCCACTGCTACACATAGGCCTCTCCAATAGCACGCCATTAATCTCGAACTTCAGCTCTTCGCATAACCACTACTACTAGCCATTACTAGCCATTTAACCACCATGTAACCACTACTAGCCATTTTGCGTACCTCATCACTCCACCTAGCCGGTGCTCCTCATTCCATCTCTTATTTACTCTCTATGGCTGGTGTACTTTTCGAACTACGTAGTCAACAAAACGGACTAAAGTCTCAACCAGTTCTTCTCTTTCAAATAACAGATTTATGTCCAAGAGTGGATTTATAAAAATGCTTAATGATGATAAAGGACATTGGGAATAATGTGCTTGGTGCTTGATTGCACCAAAACTGTATTCTTATGAAGAACATCAATTCGAAGAAAATAATTCACATCCAGGACTACAAATCACAAACTTTTCGAGCGCTTGACGTTCCTTGATTTAAATTTGAGCCATGTCTTAACTTATTAAGCAGCGTGTCTACCAAAGAAATTGGAATCTGCCGTATTGTTACAAGGACTTTAGTTTTGTTAATAAAACTGAACATCAAGTCTTGAGGTTACTTATAGTAAATCCAACTTTTCTTGTGACTGAATCTTATGACCCTTATAATACCAGCTTTTCTTTGTTCACATTTCAACTATGGATTTTCTGAAATCTCATGTTCGTAAATCTTTTTATTTATTAGTAGTTGTCACACGAGACTTGTTGGCGGAGAAATCTATACGGCTCCCGAAAAAACTTGCGTTCCTTATTTCACTCTTTTATGTCTTAAATTTAATAAAGTTGTTTGAATGACATGTAATTTTTGTAAATGTTTATCAAGCTCTCTTCATACCTTTCTGAAATACGGTCGAGCGGTATTGGCGCGAAAATGGAGTTACATATATCACTAGACATAGTGACATTCAATGGATTCTAATTCTATTCGAATATATTTTATGCAATAGAAACGAATGTTTGTGTCTTATAACACACCGTTTTGTTGGAAATGTTGCGAAACCATTTTTATTTAGATCTAGATTATTTTTCATTTTTTCCTTCACGCTTGTTTTAATTGAAAGGGCAAGCATACGTTCCCACAATTATGTAAAGTTTTACTTTCCACCATAGAATGGGGGGTGAGCCTTTTGTCATGTATCGGGATAAAAACCAGATTCCGAGGTACTAGTAGGGGTTCTAACTTAGAAACACCCAATGGAACCTCGTCCTGAAATCGAACCTAGGACCTCTCGTCCAAGGAAGTAGATTTTTCTTCCATCAAAAAAATAGCTTTTTAGAAATATATGTACTTCGTACATAGGTACAAATTTTGTCCTTTATAAAACGAATTAACATGTTCTTTCTATATACGAATACTTTGTCATTGGATAATTTTGTTAAAGTATTATATTCAGTGCAGTGCATTAAGCAGTGATAGCCTAGTAATTAAGAATTCAGCCTCTCATACAGAGGGCGCTGGATTCAAATCCATGGCGCGCACCTCTTTACAAAAGTGAGTTTTAAATTTAAATATCACTTGCTAACGGATAATGAAAACATCGTTAGGAAACACCTTAAAATTTATAAACAAAAATATTTTCTAAGGTGTGTGAAGTCTACCAACCCGCACTGGGCAGCGTGGTATAGACTATGGCCTTAACGTTCTCAATATGAGAGGAGACCCAAATTCCAACAATGGAATGATAATGGGTCGATTATTATTATTATTATATTCAGTACAGACCTTGAAACCGCTGAGAAACAAGGAACGAATACACCTATTCATAAAAACGTTACATTGTAAGACCTTTTTATAATTAAACTTTTGAAAATTCAACAATAACCGCACCGTTCCTAAGAGGAGTATTTACAAGACAGGATCATAAATTGTAGAACAGTACCAACTATTTTAATATCATTCGCAAAATTCTTCTTCACGGTACTTAGTGAGAGAAATTTATTGTAAAAGAAAATACAAAGCGTATAAAAACAAGTCTTCGCTATAACAAAATAAAGTACGCTTACGTTTATAGCATCAACATAGTTATTAAAATATTATTATTGATTTTTAATAATATTTTTGTACCCTGTAATTATACATTTATTATTTTTGAACATAAACTTAACATCACGCCCATAATGACAGGGACATGGGTAGACAGAGGATAAGTAAATTCCCATGTTTCAGCGGTTACATTTACGTCCCATGGAATAGATATTACCATACACCGGGCACAGATCCAGACTGCCGGATTCCTCACGTTGTTTGGTTTCCTTCACCATTATAACAAAGATTCAATGTTAAAATATACATAACATGTAAAATACATTTAATTTTGTAAATTGATAATTACATATGCATCATGAAATTTTATGATTTTACGATGGTAAAACATATCTATATCTATGTTTATACGGTATTATATAACAAAGAACTCATTCTTTGTACGTTTGTGCACTTACACTGGTGGCAGCGAGCTTTGTTTTAATATAATTCCCGAGAAAAACATGGAAACTCACTGCGAGTCCTTCCGTAAACAAAATTTAAAAAACAAAACTTTGCATGGAACGGAGATAATAGTTTTGCGGAAATACAAAAAGTTGATATTCTTTCGTGGAAAAAATATTTAGGATAAAACTGACCTGTTTTACAAGTCCAATAAGAATTCAATTGAAAAAAATTGCAGTTTATTCTCTATGTATATGTAGAGATATTTGGAACTGAATGGACTCTGCCTATATTTTAAGGGCTCGATGGCTGCCTGGCTCGACGATACAATTATTATTATCTTATAAAAGACCTATTATATAAAATCTAGTATATTTAGGTAAATCTTGGTTACGAAATGATACAAACAAAACGAAAAAATGTATGTTGTAAGGCATAACAAACATCATATAATCTGTGGTAACGTGGAAACTTTTTTAATATCACCCGCAAGAGAAACATCGTTCTAGACTGTATATTATTATGTTCTTCAGTAAATATATTTCTAGATCAAGAAAAAACAGTAGGTAGATGATTACAGAGAAGAAAAATATGCGCATACTAAAGACTTTTTGCATGATAAATAAAACTTTAAATATGGTATGACATTTACCTCCATTGCGGTTAGCGACATCGTGAAACCATTGTAATTTTTTTTTAAATTTCAAAATTTCCTGCTAGTAACACTGAGATGTTTAATATTCTTCAAATACTAGAGTGGTAGCAACGGCAAACAATCAAAAGCTTTTAACTGAATTTAGATATAACGGCAAAAATATCATTTAGCATTAACTACTAAAATGATTGTGCAACAATTAGCCTGGCTAAAGTCAAATGAACTTTTTTAATAAAGTTTAATAACAAGTTATTATTGATAAATAAACCATTAAGTGGTAATAATAATAAAATAAGTGAATAAAGATTATTTTTGACCAGTTCAGCGTTATTCACTTTGAGGGTTACCTACTTTTCTTTTTTGCGTCCATGTACATACATATGTACTTATCCTTCAAATTAGATTACGTTATTATGAATAATTAAGCATTGCAATGTAATTCTGATAATTGATAATAGCTACGTAAACGTTTGTGTTTTACTCTGTGTAATGGATTGTCGTAACAATATTGGATTTCGTGTAATGGCGTCACTTTTATGAAACAAAAAGGTCGGGATTGGAGAGCGCTATAATGGGGAGGGCGATGATATGTACAGAGCTTAACTCCACGTCGATATTTGCCAGTAATCGGGTACATCGTAGTGAAGTAATCGTATCGATACATTGTGAATTTTTGGGCCTTTGTATGTTCTTACTGTAACGTAATATGTGCATTTGTGAATTTTTGGGGCTTTGTATGTTCTTACTGTAACGTAA
>DWEC01000438.1:0-17197 GCA_018245735.1 Microceris miodesmiata
CGTGACCATTATGTAACTCTGTTACGTGCCAGGACGCTATCGTACCATATTAGCTCGCGACCTACTCACGACCATGAGGTTGGATACCAATGCCTTAAACTTATCGGTACTGCTCGCCGCAATCTGCACATGCCTTAATCCATTAAATATGCTCGGGGAATGTGGCTTATGATGTCTACCTATTACGTTTACGGTATACTTCAGTAGCTTAGTAATGTGCGGTAAATTAAACTCACAAATAGTTCGTGTGTTTTAACACCTGCTAAGAGCCGAGGTGAAAGTATTAGGTACTCGTCAATTATTATAAATAAAGTACAATTTGCCCAACAATTAAGTAATATCTATGATTTATCTAATATTCGTTTAAGACTGCTCGAAGACGTTTGGTCAACAAAACATGGTAATAATTACGATATTGAAATAGGTGACAATAATAATATCTTCTATCAAACCATAAAATGTGTATGTGATTGCTACAGATCTGAACAATAATATTAAAATGAGAACGCTATTGCTAAACAGACGTTTAAGCAACTTTTATAAAATCTTACATGAAGCTTGACACAATGGTTCATATAACTTTTATAGTCCCCTAAAACAAGTGGCGGTAGGATTAAACAAAGCGAAGTTGGCACGAGATATCATGAACGAAATGCTGTAAAGTTGTTAATTGTATGAAGCGCCTGTGTACCGAACTATTGTAGCCGTCGTAACCAGAAGAGGCTTGTTTAGTTAAAGTAAAGACTTCGCTTAGTAAATAATATAAGTTAAGCGAGGATTTCGTCGAGTCGTGTTTACGTGTGTCGCCGCAATGTTGACAGTGGCGCTGGCATCGCCAGAGCTTTACTGACGCTTTGCGTCACTTGTAGGGTTGTCACCGTTTGCAGTATTATTGATGCATTCGAAACTGTCAGATTTTAAATATCAAAGTGTATAGTAAATTTGGATTAATGATAATAACATTATATTAATAATAAAGAAAGCTTTAGTGCTTTTGATATTTTTTTTATAAACATAGCAACCATACCGTTTATTCAATTTTACAAACTAATTTTATTCATTAGTATGTTTATCATTGTATTATTTATTATTTATTGTGTGTAGTAAATATAATAATTTAAAGTATCTACTACATATTTAAAGCAGGTTACTAAAATATTTTTGTTGCGACAAAAGAAATCATATTCATAATGTCCGAACCGAAAGGCTCTCGATTCTTGTAATTATGCCATTTAGGGAGACACGGTGTGCTCATTTTTTTACGAACAAAAGAAAATGATGATGGTGTCTTTATATGGGATGGTAAGTTTAATTAAAGGTATACCTGCCTCTACCGGTAATGCAGACTGTGTGACTTTTTTCCTATCTTCAGGAGATTTATGAAAGTTGTTATATTACTTACAATTTCCAAAGTATCATTCGATTATCAATATATAAATATTTAACATTTTAACAATTTATTGTATTTTAAATTTATGATACTCTAACTTTGTTGTACTCAAACATTATTGTATTCCAATGTTATTGTACTCTAATACAGTTAATGAAACTCTTAATCAAATTTAACATTACTTGTTAATATTACGTTAAACTTTCTTACCCACTCTTACGATATTTTAAAAAAATGTTAAAGTATAACAGTAATTTTGATCTTTGAACAAGTAAGAGCCCTATCTTTGCAAATATACCTGGAACTGCGTCAAGTTTTATTATAATAGAAATTTTAAGAGAGATTGCTGTAACTGCTTTGCATGTTCTATATTTATTTTATGCTTCACTTATTTTGTACTGATGCGTACTACTTTGTTTACTCATTTCTAAGGTCCCATGGTGGAAAGCAAAATATGTTTTAAATTACAATTAAATAATTAACATCAGGTCTGTTATGACACAGTTATTCGAAATTCGCTGCTCTCCTCGCTAATCCCTGAAGGGGTAGGCAGAGAAGTGTAATTCACTTCCACGTTTCACCAGTTACGTTTTACATCCCCTGGAATAGGTGGTGTGCCTATTGCCATACATCGGGCACAGATCCAATATACAGAGAAAGACATTAATAACGAAATATAAAACTCTATTATATACGATGTTCTTCTTGAAATAAAATATATATGTAGTTTTTACATACCAATAACAAGACTTGATCCCAAACAATACAATGCCATACCTGTAACAATGAAGAATAGAAAAAAAATAGTAAAATAGCTGTTACATCACTGCCTATGACAACATCGCCTCCGCAACATTGGTCTGAATAAATCACCCTAGTGTGGGTGTGCCTTTATAATTGGTACAATTGAAACGCGTTAGCTCTATAAAGATTCAACTCAACTAAAGTATATAACCGTTAAGCTGTTGAAGACTACATTACGCATCATTTCACACGAAGATTTAATAAAATTATTAATAACGTATTAATACATTTTTATTATTAATAACGTAAAATAACGTAAAAATTATTAATAACGTATTAATACATTTTATCCACAATAAGAACATGCAATTCGCGATGGTGGTAAAATATGGCTTTAAGTCTTCTTATTTCGAGATGAGACACGTATCCGTCGGTCGATAAAAGGGTCGATAAACAAATGGCAAGTGATTCATTCCTAAATCAATACATCCATGCCATAGTAAGTAAAGTCTAAAAAGTTAAAACAAAGAAAACAAATATATTTCTACATCGTGATAAACTAGATGTAATTCGACAGCAATTAATAAATATAATTAATAAAATTAAATAATTAATAAATAAACAAGTATTCATATTACTATAAACCCAAAACAGATTCATATTTATACAATTACTACGTAAAACAAATTCGCTAAAGGGATAACAGTTTCCGGGAACTCATGAGGAGGGACCTCGTACAGGTCCGAAACTAGTCGGGCCATCCCAAAAAACATATGTGAGTTAACCCGGTACATATTTAATCATGTGTATAAATACTCACTAAACAATTAATAGAGAAACAATAAAAGGTCCTATTATAAACAGTATTAGCAAAACCGATTTCTCTTTATACCGCCTGTACGAAAGAACAATAAATAACATATCTAAACATAATCATTTAAACCCTGCCTACACCATGTTTTACATCATATCTATCTCTTCAATAATTAAGCTATTAAATCGAACACACCATTAAGTCCCTTTCATATGCTAATCGGAGACGAATAAAATAGTGGCTGCCATGAGATTCAATTCCATGCTCCAATATAATAGGGCTGTCGCTATTTCAATGTGCATTATTAGTATACCATCACGCTTGGTCCGTTACAGCATAGGTAGAGAGCAGCCCCAAATATCCCTTGCAGACCTAACGTATTTCTTCCACATTCATCACTTAACTTCTACAGATATGACAACCACAGGCAAAAAGCGTAAAAAAAAGCTTAATCCTCCATTCATCATCATCATCAGCCTAACTCAGTCCACTGCTGAACATAAGCCTCCCCCAAAAAGAGATTTATGCCCGTAATCTCCACGCTGTGCATGCGGGTTGGAGATCGCAGGGCACAGATTTTCGCACCGCCGACGCTGCTGCCCGTCGGCGGCCAGCCTTCATTAGCAGGTGGGATCAGTCTTGCAGACGTCAAATCACAATATAATTTCAATATCTGTTTGTTCCGTCTCCAATATAAAACGTGTGGGAGTATTATTACCAACGATCAACATTTTCTTTACACACGAGTACTATCCTTAATTATAGCGATGCTCATTGACTGACAAACAGACAGACCAGATACACGCATAGAACTAATATAGGAATCATGCACGCAACTCCAAACCTATGTATGAAAATGAACATAAAATGAATAATCTATATATATGTGTGTGTATTTATTGCCACTATATACTGTTTATATTGCGTGCGCTTTTCTAGATAGAATGTGAATGATTTACGTCAATTTAATATGCGTTAGGAAAGCATAATTTTCGTCTGCTCTTAGGCATGTTGTACATCATATAGGTATGTATACATATAGACAAAATAATAATATTGAGTTAAATCAAACCTCCAAATCAAAGCCTGTGAATGCAAGACAAATTTATCCACCAACTAATTCTTCAAAACACGGTATATGGACATTTTACCAGTAGGTACACATATATCGTGTTTAATGCGAACGAGGACTATTATTATTATTATTTTTTTTAAATTAAAGTTCTTTTTCCTTGTAATCTAATTATTAATGAGCGATAACCCTGACAGTCAAATAACAATTCTAGCATCCGGAAATGTGTGGGCCTGGACGAGTCATCGCGGAACAAAGCCAAGGAATGTCGGTCGAATTTACCCATCACATCACATCTAGCGGTATAATAATAGTTAAAAGGTAAAATAATTTTATTAGCAGAAGGATGTTACCTCCAAGGAAGTCTTCTAATGTTTTAATGGATGTCTCAAAAAAAAAAGATATGCTTTTTAATCCCTCTCCATAGTTTTGGATTAGCGTCATCGTTTGGGAGGAAGGGATATTATTGTACTGTGCGAGTAGATGGTATAAGTTTTGAAAGTTACATGTGATTCCTAATTTGAAACAATGACTAAAACTTCGTATAATAATTATAGAAGTACATATTATAACTAGAGAAAGTTCTGTGTGAGTTTATTTACTTGTATTTGTGATTTTAAAAAAACAAATTTGCTCAATGACAATGGGGTTTATTTATTGTGCGGTTCAGAAATTCATTTACGCTTCGATATCAAGACAATTTTTGTCCTTATTTGAAAGCTTCGAGGCTCGAAGCACGCTTTGTGACTGCCCTCGATTAGTGAGGACGACCAGACCTTGCCGCTTAGAATCACAGCAAAGTTTATGGAAAGATGGTGCTGACTACCAAGCGTTCATTGATTAGTTATGCTAGTCATCACTTAACCCATCAGATAATTGAGTACAACAGAACTTTGGATCCTCCTATAAAATTATCAATAGTATAACCGCACGCCAGGTCCCTTACAGAGTAGGTAAAGAGAACAGAGTGTTAAATATTTCTGTCCTACCACACCCGACGTGCTCCTACTACATGATATTCTTCATCTCCTTATTCATACTTCTAGAAGAGTTACACAGTATCTGTTCACTGAACGTTTCGACGAATTCTACGCAGTATCGCCGTCACTTTACGATAGCAGCACCCGCGCATCAACCGATTTACGACCAACACAGCCCCATCGAATACTCGTCTTATCGTCAGCGGTAAGCGAATAACGATATCAACGCTTACATTATTCACTAGTCCATGATGATGATATTATATGTCAGTATGTCAATAATTTCAATGCTTTTGTAGCCTCAGAATTAACGCAATGCGATCTGCCTCACGTTTATGTATATCGCATGTATAACACTAATTTTTTGATGTTTTACTTTGGTGATACTATTCTGTCGGTAAAGTCACTTATTAATCATCATCATCATCAACCTTTCTATCATCTCATTACGGTTCTCCTATTAGAATAAGATGCGTTAAGGTCATAGCTAGACATGTTTGCTAAGTGCTTGTGGACGATTTGAGGAATTATTTAATGAATAAAAGAAAATGTAGTATTTATTTGCTCGGATATTTAATCAAAGTCGGTTCTGTTAATTTCTCCTTAAAAATTAATTAATTAACATACTATGTAATCATGGCGACTATTAAATTTTCGTTTGTGTTCAAACATAGACAGTCGCCTTTTAAAACTTTTATATATCGTAGTATCAAAATTAGTTAACCACCCTTGAATTTATGCACCCAATACAATTTACACTATATTTGTACGACTAGACTACGGTTTTTTACGGTTTTAAGATTTTTCGCCAAGGAAACCCACAGATTGGTACTCCAGTGTCAACACTTGTATTAAAATCTTTTAAGACACGCTGGATACCAGAAGGAAACTTTAATATACATTTTATGGTCAACAGCTGCTTAATATACTTACAGTATTCGTAGTTCGTCACAAAATGTGACCAAATCTATCATTAAAGTATATACAGGATTATAATATTGTTTTTCTTAATTGATATATCTGTACCTAACAAGCAATAGGAGAATTTGAATTCCTATTGACTAATTTTATTAGGTTTGGCTTTTTATCAAATCTGTTGGTCCTGTGCTTAGTGAGCCTGAACGATGAGCTGTGGGTCGTGGGTTCGATTTGGACCTAGGATAAATGTTTGGATGATGAGCACAAGTGTTTTTCTATGTCTAGATGTAGAAATGTACCTTGATAAGTAAATATACATTTATATATGGAGCGCATCAGGCGTTCGATTGCCCTAAAGCAGGCCCTGTCAATTTTGAGATGGCCGTGTGTGATGTCGCAAGTAATGTCACAAAGAGAAAATGTGCCCTGAGATAGAGCTTTCAATTAATTGAAAATGTTAAACATATAAACTTTATTGGTCTCGTGATTTAATAATATAAAATGTTAATTGCGCACAAGCAACTATCGCTACAGAAAATATGATGACGCAGAATCAATTTCAATAAACACCGTAATGACAGCACAACCGGCGACATTCTTCAACACGTGCTGCCGACCGCAAAGAGCGTCGTAAACTGCGTTATTGGCGCCGTAAACCCGCACCAAGAATTTTTCATTCACTTTAATGACACAACGTGCACAAAGTGTAATCCTCCTTACGAATATTAAATTTTGTCAGAACATCCTTGAATTTTTAAATTTGGAATACCTGCAATTGATACCAAATGCTCATAAAATACATTGATACTTCGCTTGAGAAATATTAATAGGTATATTCGAAGTAAACACACTTATTTTCGGTCAGTCTTCCACTGGACGAAATGCGTAAATTGAGCAATCTAAAAATGAAGGGCATTTCAGAGTTATAAATAAGATAATTACTTTCAAAACTGTATCAAACCGACACAAGGCGTTAAGAAACCCACGCAATATACTCGAATATATACGCAGGAATATATACGAGTATCACAACCGCCTGCCCAATACCCACTCTTCCATATTGATAGCTACGAATACTCAACGTTACTGAATACGTCACCATTGTTATTTAAATTACTTGAACGTATTTTTAAAGAAACATAATTATTAAGAACTCTAAAAATAAATTTGATAGTTACATTATCAATAAAAGTTATAAACAAAAATTTATACATAAAAGTACAAAAATGTTAACATTATTCGAAATCAAATAAAATTTTTGTACAAATAAAACACTAACTTTGGAATACAACACAAAGTGAAATCGAACGGTCTAAGGATACGAAACAGTGATGTAACTAACATTGTTTCAAAGCTGTAATAATAGTAACAGAATAATGACTGTTCCATTCTATTGCGATTATTTTTAAATTTCCAACGAAACAATGAACAAAAGAATGACGGTGGACACCGTGGGACAAATGTATTATTAAAGTATCGGTACCACAGCGCTGTATAATTGACTTGGTCCTATGGTAGGTATAAGTTATGTGAGAACTTTGGGAATACACACTTTGTTACCTGAAAGGGGTTTCATAAAACTGAATTATAGCCATAACGCTAACTTAGTCTTGAGGGTCGTCGTAAAATATCATCTCGGGTGCTCGCAGGACACGTGGCGGTGACTGTTTTTAAAGTTTATGGAAACAGCTGAATACAACAGACATAATATGTTATTAAAGTAAACACGAGAGTAATAAAAGAGCCCCTGTGTTCGCTTTACGGTATTTTTAAGTGGTTTATTTATTTGCCCAATATATCGGTGTTTTCTGCCTACCTAGTAAGGGACGCGGTGTGATTATAGAATAATAATAATCTATTTGAGAAACTACTAATGTAATTTTTAATCCAGTTACTGGTGACATATACGTAGATCTTTAGATTTTTATTAGGACAATATTTAATAAATCACAAAATGTAGATACGAGTATTATTAACGTACATATGTATATTCAATCCTGAAAGTAAAACTCACATTCATTTGTATTTTGTATTACCATGAAATGGATATCAATATTATCCATATTTTTAAAATATTATATTTATTATCTATTCAATAAAGCAGTGATAGCCTAGTGGTTAAGAATTCAGTTCCTCACTACGGGGGTGCCGGGTTCAAATCCATGGCGCGCACTTCTTTACAATAGTGCGTTTTTAATTTAGATATCATTTGCTAACGGTGAAGGAAACCATCGCGAGGAAACCTACACATCTTAGAAATTATTATTAAAAAAGAAAAAAAAATCTAAGATGTGTGAAGTCCGCCAACCCGCACTTGGCCAGCGTGGCAGACTATGGCTCTATGCCTCTCAATATGAGAGGAGACCCATATTCCAACAGTGGAATTATACCATTATAATTTTTATGTTTATTTCTTTTATCTATTCATTATTATCACTTACAATAATCTATTCATCTGAATGCAAATAAGCAGCCCAAAATATCTGTTGGAGTAAAATTTCCAGTAGGTAAAACTCAAAGTTTCACTAGATAAAAGGCTTTAGTCCGCAACAGATTTCTCTCAAGTCCTCTCACTCAGTGCTCCGTGGTAACGTAATTTTACTCTTATCTCAAAACTGGGGGAAGTTACCCCACGTTATTATTGTGTTTTTATTTCTTTGCTCAACCTTTTTTTCCTTACAAAGTATTTTTAATGCCATGAAGCTGTTATATTAAGAAAATGAGTAGGTACAATACATACGTACATACATTTTAGTTATAAATTGAAAGTAATGATCATTAAATAGTTAGTAATTTAAAATAATTATTTTAACATAGAATTAACTTAAAATAATTATTATTGATCAATTACTATTAATAAAATTTTTATTTAAAAACAGTTATTAATTTAAAATAATTGTTAATTTAAATTATATATTTTTTAATATAACCGGCTTCTTTGAATATTGAAGGATTTCAGTGCCTCGGGACACAAAAACTCAGCTGTCTTGATTAAATGGATCAGACACTAGCTGATGAGTGAGTCAATAATCTCCAAAACTGGAGTACGACGAGAGCTATGAATATATAAGGTACTGCAGTTCTGTATGGATATATGTAGATATTTAGTGCATGGTGCTCTCTGCCTATCCGGTAAGGGTTAAGGCGAGATGATATAGTAATAACAATCATATTAAAGGGCAGAAAGTAATAATAGTTGCTAGAAGTAACAAATAAAGTTTAAAAGTAATTGCTCTTGTTTGTATTATAAAATGCTTCTATATAAAACTTCGTATAGGTGCGATAAAATATTGGAACCTATTTTCAAACCACCTAGACTTTCCCGATACAGCTGATAAAGTACTAACACAATAGTTTTATACACTCCAAATTTAAACCCGGCACATCAAACTGATTGGACCGGGCTTGCGAGATGAGTCAGTAAGGCTAGGATGGACCAAAACACGTTAAATATAACACCTCGATTCACCTGGTGGCCTTATTAACATCGCTGAATATTAAAAGATAACATTGCCTCCGTCTATTGCTCATCATCATCATCAGCCTATCTCAGTCCACTGCTGGACAGAGGTCTATTGCTCGAAGAACATTATATTCCACATATTGTATTATAAAAGACCATCCTAAATAACATTAATTCTATTGTAATTCGATATCTATTTGTACGGGATAATAAACAGAGAATGTTCTTAGACAAAACGCGAACTCTACTTATTTGTAACACGATAAGATATTTGTAGAGATTTGTGTTATTATTACATTGTACAAAGTAACATCATTAGCGACACAATGATTCTATTGAGAATAACGTTAGATATATTTTTGTACTGTTGTCTTCCTAAGATGATAATCCAATCCAATCAGTTGTATAATATACTCGTAGTGGTAGAATGTTCCGATTTTCATAATATGGGTACATATTGAAAATATGTATTATGCTATATTAACTAAAAACTTTATTGACATAACCAAAATGAAAACCTAGTTTTTATGGTTACTAGACTAAAGATATTAGCATCTGTTTTAAATAGTTCCGAGACCTCAAAAAAGGGACACAAACCATTAATTAATAAATTGTCGGACCAGACCATTAATAAATAGTCATTGAGGAAGAAAGTAATTCTTTCTGGTACCGTGTCAAAATAATATGCGTCTATGGATAGCGACAAAAAGTTGTAGTAATATACAGGCTTCACAGTGGGACAATGGAGAGCTTTACAATATCCAAGCTCGTAGCCGAAATTGAATA
This sequence comes from Microceris miodesmiata, assembly GCA_018245735.1. Taxonomy (NCBI): domain Eukaryota; kingdom Metazoa; phylum Arthropoda; class Insecta; order Lepidoptera; family Hesperiidae; genus Microceris; species Microceris miodesmiata. The sequence continues at coordinate 10,168 of DWEC01000438.1, forward strand.
ATTTTTCATGTAAGTTAACACTCTAACTAAGAAATGTATTACAATTCCCGTAACAAAAATAGTTCATTTTTTTCAGAAGTCACCAGATATCGTGTTACTTTCCTATACTATTTCACCGAAATGCTTTTTAAGATTTTTAAATCTGTCTCTCAACTCCCACAACTATCGATAAAAAGGATCAATGCTCAGTCAAGAAAATAATACTCGAAATTCTGTGTCACGCCCTTCCCAACAGAAATAACCCTTTTACTTAAACAATGAGTCAGCAAAAATATTTAATTCTTATGTCACGTTCTCTAAATCCCCCGTGTACGGACATACGCCACATAAGTGACAAGTAAAAGTTGTCACACATAATACCTTTTTTATTTACACAATAAAAGACATAAATTTAAATAAATTTCGCACATTACCAGAAGAAAACTCGCCATTTACATATTTACAACACATGTAGGGTTAATTTAATTGTATTCGAGAAACGAATGGCTTGTTACAAACTAGTCAAAGTCAATTTTATGGCCATCATAAATTATTGTCGTTCCGATCCCAACGTACATAAGAACACGGTGAAGCTCAACTATGTAGGATTAAGAATGGTTTTATTATTTTACAGCCTTATGTGATACTGTAGATTCACTTATAGATTTGGACAGTATGACAGATGATGAATTGTAGTGTTACGAAAAAACGGGCTATTAAGACGACCTCCTGGGTTTCGGCGCCGGAGGCTGAGCGGGCGCCGTGCATTTCTCCCGCCCACGCGCAGCGGCTTATCTGCCGTATTCTCACACAGAAATTTACACGTGCTTGCGAGTATCGGCGGCTCGTAATAACGCAGTCGTCGCATTTTATCTGCCGGCGGCTGCGAGCGGCCGGTCGGGCCGCGACGCGAGCACGACCGACTGCGCCCGGGATGTGTACGTGGGCGCCCACGACTGCCGCATTTTATAACCTTTTTATTCCATTGTCACTAGAACGAAGCGACGTAACGCGGAGAAAAATAAATTTTACCTGTTATCTAAATGTCAAATCGTTCGGTTTCGATCGAATCAGTTTCCAAATAGTTTTAATAAATCTCCTTTTACGGCGCACGGAGCGGGCGGCGAGCGATATCGGGCGAGGCATTACAGATTCACGCTGCGAGTTATCGTGTTTTAGTTTGTTGTGACGGGCCGCGGTTGTTCGGCAACAATAGCTTTAATTGAAACAGTGTCAATAAATTTGTCGCGCTGGTCCTGCATCGCCGGTGGTCCCGATAAACTTGATCGCCCCGTGGCAACGCGACATATCCCACAGGATCGGACCCTTGTTCCGGAGGACGACCGTTTGTTTTTATCTGACGCCGACCTTGTCTTCATTACAATAAATCTTCTAAAGGGTTTATCTCTGAAATAATCGATTTGCTATCTTGTGTTATTTAATATTTGAGGCCTGATTCATAGTTATAGCGATAATATTTATTATAAAACAATTTATTATTTTTTATATCTACGTTTAAGCACTTGCTGAAAGTTGAAGGAAAGTATTATACTCGTATGTACCGGTAGACGAACGTATATTATTCATGAACTGTTAGAACTGTAGTTATTAAGTGATTAAACAACTTTTATTTCATATTAATTCATGTATAAAACGATGTATCTACTATATGACACATGTGGATTATTCGGTAAGCGTCTATGGACTGTAAAATTCCTATGTAAGGTTTCTTTTAATTTGTTTTCTCACGGTCCGAGTCGCCCACGGTCGCTTCTACGAATACATTTGTACTTAGGAGTGGAGCTTTGTGCTCATAATTTAGTTGTAACAATGATATGAGAACCGTACCCATGTTCGGATACGACGTTAGCTCTCATGAGTGTTGCACTATTTGTAAAACGTCGAAATATATACGTATATTTTAATACGCAAAACAGAAAATTGGTATTTAAATACACATTAAATAAAATCTTGTAATTAAGTTAAGTAATCTATTTTCGATATGTTTTCAATATGATGGAATAAATTTAAACTTTCTTAACGTATATAAATAAATATGATATTTTAATTTTATGATAGCAATATTTTTTTTAATACTAATAAGAGTTTTCAGACAAAAACCTAGTTATTCCTTTCCTATTTATTCCTTTCCCTCTCTATCACTCTAGACACAGGATACGATTTAACATAGTTAACGATACGGTAACTTACAACCTATCACCTACAACCCGTGACCTACAACCTACAACCCACAACGTAATCCACGTGAACAATTAGTCACTGTGCCCACGTCATAACCGTACCAAAGTTCCCGTGTCCATAAACGAAAGGATTCCAGGCTTAATGGTTTTACTGCAGTCCACGTTTGGGTCCAAACAATTCACACCCGATAATCATCAGAGATAAACCGGCGGCGGCACGTCAGCATGATATCACAGAAATTAGACACGTCGCCCGATATAGACTTTGCAGCCGAAAGAGGTAATTATTTGTACTTGTGATGGCTTAATGCATCAACAGCAATGGGAAAGTTTACAGTTTGACACTATGATGGCAACACCGTCGAATATGCAAAATTTAAAAAATATTTAAGGAATCAAAATGTTGTATATTACTGTTTTAATGCATAAAGGTCATTATAGAGGAAACGGAAAAACTTATCACAGTTTAATAATAGCACCTGACATAATGAGCCCTACTTAAAACACGGTTATCATTAAAATCAAGTAGCAATTTATAGAACCGAAAATAACCTTACATTCAGTTAGTTGTAAGTTAAATAAATTTTACTTTGATGAAAAAGTAATCAAATATTATTACAAATTACAAAAGATTTGGCTTCAAATATTTCGTAACCTCCGTAAAATATAATGAAGAAAAAATATTGTAAACAAACGACCGTTATTTACTCAAATTGAGATCAATGATGTACATAGTATATAAAATTTCCGCAATATTATATGCTGTATAAGGCTTTATAGCCTTATACAGCATATAATATTGGTTACAGCATATAATATGGTTATCCATAACCTTGCCTCGTACAAGTAGTTTCAGAAAGAGATTAGTCTCCAAAAGTGCAATGCAAAAAAGGGCAATGATATTTATTAAATTTAAATGTCCAATTTTTATCTACTGTCGACTGCCTCGCTAGGCGAGTCGCGAGCGCAGCTGCCGATCGAAATCCTCTATGATCAATCCCCGGGCCGGAGAAAATGTTATTGGGTTTTCCAAGTTGAAATTCCCAGCAGTAGAGTCTAGATTTGTGTCCGGTGTATGATAATACGCTAACCATCTACTCCATGCTAGAACGAACAAAGTAACTACGTGTATAAGATAAAGCACCCCTTTGTCCACCCCATCGGAAAAATACTGGACTCATGTTAATTTCTAATATCAGTCAATATTATAAAGAGGTCACGTAAAGAGCTATACAATTCTAGATTACGAAAAAATCACATAAAAAAGTATATTGGTGTCTGTTCAGATTACTTAACGCAGATCTTATTAGCATTACCTTTTATCAGGGCCCTTACTTTCCTGACTCGTTCACGCGTAATAGGCACGGGTTCGATCAGGAGATTCAGTGGCGTCGAAAATGGCCCCCCACTGAATAAAATCGCCGCCCAGCCACGCGACGAACCACAAACCTTCCAATAACCCTCCGTCAAAATATACGCTCTGTTCGCCGACTTGTTCGTTCTCGTTTCGAAATTTAAAACGTCACCCAGTACATCCACATCACCCTTTAGTATCTTCCGCACAAAAACCTTAAGCCTCAAACGACCCCGCCTCTTAATTTCATCACTTGGAAATTTGGAAATCTTTCCCGTAAAAATATACTTCGATTCCGCCACGACACGTCTCAAGAAGTCAATATTTTTAAACAGCGATCCGTTGTAATAACACGCCGGCACATTACTGTCGGCTCTGACTATCGTGTTTCTTTTTTTTACCTTTCCCTTTATTGCGAATTCGGTGTTTATCGGAAAAATTGTCTGCACGAAAACAGTCAGGATTATTACCGTGGTCAGTTTGGTCATTTTGAGGTTTTCGTTTTGCCATTTATTATTTACACTTTCAGCGAGAGATTGGATTTTTTCAAGATATTATTTTTAATGGTCGTATTTAAATCGATCGATATTTTCAACGCGTGAGTTCAGTTGATTGGGAATGGGTGCGCACGCGCAGCCTGCCGCCCGGCCACTGGAGGCTTTATCGCGCCCACTGCAACTTACAGCCTGTTTTTGTTATGTTAATCTCAAAGCTCTTCACTAAGCCTTCGAGAACACTTAACAAAATAAACATGATTGCGAATTCAAGCACCTAGTCGATTTGTTGGCGCCGGCTTTCTTGTTTCATATTTAGTAGACAAATGATAGCCACATCGTTTTGCCTGCTACCTCAATGTTTGTACTTAACTACTTATCTCCACACTTTGCCCTCTCATAACAATTAACATTTTGTTGAAGATGTTTTGGTAATCTAAGTATTTAAAACATCTTATCAGTTAATCATATTTGAAGAAGAAACGTCATTAGACCTATAATCATATTATGAGGTGCAATTACATGAAAATAAATAAATAAATTCAATTATATTGCTCTTACTTTTTTACGAGAATAACACAAGAAATTAAAACATACAAATAGGACTCATTACTTCATAAGATACAATCTATTTTTAATTAATAACTATTCATTATATCAACGGAATTATTTCGACAATTGTTACAGATATTTTACCGATATTTGTATAGCGGTTTCATTAAATACCAGTCACATATATTAGACTAACATGAAGACTGAAGAATTCAAATCGTCATAAACGGTTAATAAATAAAAACACTTACAACACTCATTAAATACAAGTGTGACAAATATAATGCTTATAATAGCGTATAAGCGATAAAATACCGATAAAATCGACCTCGTAAAAATTGTTGAAAGGAACATCCACAAACATGAAAAAATCTGTCCGTAAATAAGAAAAAATTGTAATAGGTACTGCATATATTTCATATACATACCTATCGCTTCATGTAGGTATAATCTTATAGCATGATGCAGAAGACTAATCCGAAAACTTGGTCATCAAATAGCTTAAGCGAGTATACCATATGCATACGTGATACTGCTCCGATGTTGGTTTAACGGGTTATTGAATACCCGCAAGTTATGAGCCAACTACATGCCTTATATGAGGCTAAGCGACAACTACCAGTAATTTGGTGAATACGGAAATCAGTGAGATTTTGTAAAACAGAGAAACGTGACAGAATTTCTTAAAATAAGCAAAATATTATTTTCCCCAAATATAACTAATTCAACAATAATTTGCAAATAAAATCGTAATTTTCTCTGTATTCGAAAAATATCATTTATCATTATCTCTCTGTAAAAGTTAAATTTATTTCTTTTAAATACTACTCCAAGTTGACTGCTTGCTTTACATAGTAAGCGACACATGTACAGACTAATAATATGCAAATGCTGAATAAATAGGGCTTAGCTGCAGAAAGTTACAAATGGAAACTGCATTTGACAAGCGAGAAGTTTAGTTACGCTGTTATGCATGTCGAGCATGTGACACCTTGTTAATAGCTTGCGTGAAATGCAAATAGAATACATGGAGCAGCGGCTGTTCGAAAATTGAATACTCAACTCTTTGCCCAATGTTGGACCAGGGGTTTCCTTAAAAAATGAGTGATATACGTTAACCAAGTGTAGTTTTACAAATGGGTAAATTACATATTTTTTATTATTTCTATAATAATCGATGGCATCCAGTTCTACATGTAATAGATGCTTACGAGTCTAGATGAATTGTTTTAGGATATCCGACAGATTGCTTATTATTTAAAAAAACCGTATTTCTTAACAAAGCATTGCAATCACTCAGATGACTCTCCCAATAGTAATTGGTCAGTCGCCTAGAAAGCATTGCGTAAAGATTCTCTGCATATTGAGAAAGTATTAAGTATAAATAGATTTCTTGTTACTTTTGAGTAAACGAAGTAATAACTAATTAATTAGTCTGTTAGTACATTAGTTAGCGAACCTAACAGCTGATCCGTAGGTTGTGGATTCCATTTCCACCGACCCTGGATAAATGTTTGGGTAGTGAACTCAAGCGTTTATTTGGTGTTAGTTTTAATGTAAAAACCACGTTATGAACTATGTGTAATTTGAGATCAGATGGCCGTCTATGTTTTATTACAAGACGTAAAGTTTATAATTAATTATAATTAATATTATCCATTAATTATAAATAGTGTATATTAAACATTCATTATTATAGAAAACACGTAATTACAAGCAATTAAAAATAAACAGTATAACGAATAAAGATTAACAGAAATGGTAGAGCAAGACATAAGATTGGATCAGCAACTGGTGGAAATAAATTGTTAATGAAAAATTGAATAAGTCAATGGTACAAAGAAATGGTATTACATTTAGAATGCTAGAAAATGAACACATTTTCTAAATAATCTAATATTGAGATAGGATTCGGTTGGTGCTTTTTCTCCTCACATGTTGAAAAACACGGAGAAGAACGTAGCCTCATATTTATTTGAAATATGTTACTTTTTGTATGACAAACCAACAACAGCGCAGTTAAACTTCAAGCAATATAAAGTTCTATTCTACAAGCAAACACGTGAGCAAATTCGCAGAAAAAGCTAAGACATAGTTGTGTAAGTGAAATCTTTGAAGAATGCTATTTCCTACATTACATAAATGTATCATATTTATGCAAACACAATATAATAGGACTGGGTAAGGCGCACCGCACACATGCAGCATTGCGCGTGTCCGACCGCGTAGGCGAACGAGTACTGGCCTCTCGTGAAATGTGACAGCCAGCTGAAAAACGAACCTGACTCACATGGAATCTGATTATTCTAAATGTGTCATGTATATTGCTGTTGATCTTGCAAATGTGCTATCACCCATACATAAGATTATTAGAAGCTGTTCTGACTCGCAACGTCTTGACATCAAACGTAGACTTAACGCAATATATTTCTTACATTTGATATACCAAG
>DWEC01000439.1:0-17197 GCA_018245735.1 Microceris miodesmiata
TCGTAGATCTATTAAGTTTAACGGGTCTAAGATAGATAACTCTATGTAGAGGGTGAATGTGACATGGGAAGGGTAGAGTAACTATTTATAAAATGATCGTACCAGGCTCAAATGATAGGTGTGATCATAGCAGGTGCTGTCAGGAGGTCGGCTTGGATTCCGGTCAAATATTATATTAGATATTTTAAATCAAATATGTATTATTACAATTAACTTGCTTTTTGACATATGTCACTTGGAACATCCAGTCTGGCTATTTCAAAGTATAAAAATCGATCATGCTGAAATATAAAATGCTAAAACTATAAAATAAGTTAGATTCGCATCGTAATGGAGGTGATATGTTAAAAATTAATCTTATGTTAATTAAAACACTAATAATATGTGACAGTAGAATGTAGACGATGACGTCAGCAGGCGCTCGTAACATTTTCAAAATGAGTGACGTCATGTGGAACGGTAGAGTACACATTGGCCGTTCGCTGTAGGTGTAACGGTTCTCGCCTACGCTGAAATAAGTCGACCGTCTCACTCTCAGCAGATAAACTTCAAACTATCTGTTTCTTCAAACCGTAAAGACAAAAACTAGCCATTTACATATCAAGTCCACGAGCACGAAGCATGTTGATGATATTTCGAAAATCTTCAAATTGTGAAAAAGCTTTGGCTTGAGTGAGAAAATGCCTAGGCTCGGAGCCAAACAGAGCCAAATCCCAAAACGTAACCACAAATCCACTGCAGATGAGCTAATTGTCTTTGGTTTTGTATAGTTGCCGTAGATGAAAAACTATCTTTGGTTTTATATAGTTGCCCGTTCTTCTTTAAGAATAAGGGGATTTCAAGTGATATCTGATAGAAGATAGTAAGATTTAGTCCAGTTTAAGATTTCGTCGGAGGTGTTTAGACATAAATGACTGGATAAAATCTGGAGGTCGATCGATGGTCTTCTTAAAACTTCAATATAACACAAAATATCTTACACCTTCTATACTAGGACTTAAACCTTATTTACACACATTTTGACCAATATTTTCCAGTTAAATCTCGTTCTGAGCGCGACGGTAATAAAATATAAAAATACATAGAACAGGGATAGGTCAGGGTATTTTCAAATAAATTTTTTTGAACACTTTGAGCTTAGCGCTCTCGTATTTTCTAGAAGATTTTTCATTGATAATAAATAATAGGTACTTCATATCAACCGTCCGATATTATAGCGTGCTGTATACACAGAAAAGGACAGCGCACAAATACAACACCAAGGTTAAATACACACATACATTAATCCGATAGTTTTCTCACCGAGAATCGAATTCAGAATCGTCTGTTTGATAAACTACGTACAGCAGAAACGTAATTTGGTTTTTGGAATTTAATCATGCAATGTAATATATATACTAACACGTAATAAAATATTTTAAATTAATGTCATATATATTTCGAAAAATAAAATTGAATGCAGCCTATAGACAATATAAACATCATATCAGCCTTTATTGTTCCACGGATGGATACAAATCTCTGTGAAGGTGCGCCACACCGCTGGATTTCCTTATTTTACTCACATATAATAGAATGTGTTAAAAATCTAGAACAAATAACAGCACCACCAAAGAGGAATCTTCTTTACTCTTATTAAATACCACACCGATTGCGAACTATACATGATGTTTTGTTATAACTAATCTCCTCAGCTCTCAGATAGTACTCTAATAGAGAGTTCTTAGCCTTATAACTTTCCTCACAATTTTTGCCATCACCGTCACAGCAAGTCGTATCTCAACTTCAAAAAAGCACGTTACTTACAATTTGAATAGACAGCATTGTGTACCGAATTAGAACCCTAACCCTTGGAGTGGGAACCCTATGCTGGGTTCACCACCGGAATCTTCACTACTGAAGCTACTTGCAACGCCAACGAAAAAAATAATAAATTTTAAAGAATAAGAATTTTAATGAATTATTTAGTATAATTTAATACGCCCATTTTAGGACATATAAGATTACCGCATACCTGACCCTAGTTGTGAGGAGTAATTGGTATTTGCAAGGACTGTTTATGTTATTAGCAAAAACACGAGCCCCCAAGCAAATGTACCCTGGACTATATTCTAAGGATGTTGACAGCAGCAAAACAACTGAACTCAAAGTTACCTTAGCCCTTGCAGTCTTGTAGTCACAGAAACTTTGCTATCCTGGTGGATTTCATGATTTTCTTCTTAAATGTATTCCTTCACAGTGTGAAATGGACTGCAAAATACAGGTTACTCCAAATGATACATAATGACTTATTAGACTTCTCGATTATTATAATCATTCACGTCAGCTGTTATAAGTCCATGGCGGGAATTAGTCATAGTTTAATGAGTACCAATAGGCTCTGCCTTGGTCTTGTCATACCCAGCTTCTGCCAGCAGTGTTTTCTAATCCGACATCTCATTTAACATTTATAAGTCAGGAGCAATATTCTTTAGGGCAAGTGTCAAGAGAAACTAGCTTCCCTCAACGAATAGGCATTTGTAGCTGTTCACAAATTCCTTAGATTTGAGCAGAGGTCTAACTCGGAAAGAACAGCTTTAACCAAGAAATGAATGAATGTAGCATTTTGGTAACTGGGCTATGTTTTCTCATCACCAAAAGCATAGTATCACAAAACCAGGGTTTTCAGCCAGTGCGTCTGATATTCATGACCTACTTTACTGAGCGACATTAAATCTCTACAAGTTGACTCTTTAATCAACAGTCTGTCTATAATTTGACTCAACTGCTGCCCGAATTAGCTACTCAATCAGGCATCGCTAACCTAGTGGTTGATTTCTGCCCGGACCAAGATTAATGTGATGATGATGATCACAAGCGTTTTTAATTGAATTTCATACATGTATATATGAATTTTTCAACATGTATAATTATAACCGACCTGATCATAAAAGGAAAGGCTCTGCCTTTACAAGATCAGGTAGCCTTATTTCCTTCCAGAACGAAATCAAGGACAGTCGAGAACATGAAAAATAATAATAATAATCGACCCATTATAATTCCACTGTTGGAATATGTGTCTCGTCTCATATTGAGAGGGTTAAGGCCATAGTCTGCCACGCTGGCCAAGTGCAGGTTGGTAGATTTCACACACCATTGAATTTTTTTTTTTATAATTTCTAAGATGTGTAGGTTATCTCACGATGTTTTCCTTCACCGTTAGCAAGTGATATTAAAATTTTAAAAAGTACTTTTGTAAAGAGGTGCGGGCCAGGGATTTGAACCCGGCACCCCCGGAGTGAGGGGCTGAATTCTTAATCACTAGTCTATCACAGCTCGCTTATTATCTGAAAAATAAGCGAGTTTAATTACTATGATCATATATGTAATAGGACCAATAACAGAACCAAAAATAGGTGAAAGTGGCTGGATGAAATCCAGCAGAGGAACATGAAACATTCTTTCCTATCAACTTTTTTATTGTTACACATTTGAACACCGGTCTCATCCCAAAATGAGTAGAGTTGAGGCATAGTCTAGTCCGCTGGCCAAATGTAGGTTGGCAGACTTCAGAGGCCTTAGAGAATAGTATGAAAAACTTTTTGTCAAACACTTTTGGAAGAAACTCCATCCAGCAGGTCAACACACAAAACTCATATAATGTGTAGAGGAAAATGACTCCAATATTATGTTCTTCTCCTATCATCTGTTTCTTAACTCGCTCATGCACTCAATCGCATAAGAACATTGCAATTGCTGGAGAACTCTATTCAGCATCGAGAAGAAAACACTTCTATCCCAAATGGAAAACCCTTAACCAAGAGGAGTACATTAATTAAGCTCGTGTAAAGGATATAAAGTGCATGAACAAATAGTTCTCAAGTCCCGTCTACCGAAGGTGTCACCGGTTCAAAAAACGGGTCAGAAGGTCACTCAGACTGGCCCGAGTCATGTCTCCAAGTTGTCACTCTCGATATATCACATGTATAGTCATTCCAGTTTTGCATCCAAAACTGGACATCCCGGTGATATACATACATATGTATGTTAATAAAATTTTAAAACATTTGTATAATTTTAGAGCTTTATATTAATATTTATCATTTTTTCAGTACGTCTTAAAATTCTCAGGCGATGTTATAGGTTAAAAAATGTATAGCTAAGTATATTTAAAAGTAATTTATTTAGTTACTATGTATTACTCTGTTTACCTGCCTGCCTGTATTGAGTGCCTCGTTGATCGAGTGGTTGCAAGCGCGACGTTCGATCGGCAGGTCCTGGGTTCAAATCCCGGGTCAGGTAATAGGTATTGGATTTTTATAATTTAGAAATTCCAGTAGTGACTCGGACTCTGTAATTGAGTCTGGTGTATGGCAATAGGTTCACCACCATGGGACAAACGCAACTTATGAAAGGTAATACATTCCTCTGCCTACCCCTTCGGGGATTACAAGCGTGATGTTACGTTACTATTATATTACCACGCCAGTTCCCTCACAGGATAGGGATAGAGAACAGACCGCCAAATATCTTTACAGAAATATATAATTTTTATTTATGATTTAGATGTGAAAAAAATACCTATTAGGTATATTTTTTGAATAAAATCTACATTTGATAAAGGGTGCAGTCAATAATTTTTACGTTAAATAACGATTAAAGAACAAGTACTCCAACCGTTTAGTTCCACTGGTAAGTCAAAAAATTATTTTTGGTTTGACGGCTACTTTTAAAATTTTATTCTCGAAATAATTTGACATATCTTTTAATAGGTATTCGAATAACGGTTTATAACGATAAACAGTTATACACTTGCGACTATTGTGTAGTAACTACAGGACAAGAAAAACTTTTTATGACACATCAATAAATAATTAAATGTGTCGGGTAAATGTTCAATATACAACTGACACACTTCGAAACCTAGTTTTCTGTTTACTGTTTCTCGAGTAGTTTAACGAATCACATTATAATCCAGTGAACACCGATACAATAAATAAACGAGGCTGCAACGTCGCCATCTCTACAAACTCTACATAGCGCACTTATAGAGAGAGCATTACTCTAATTTTAACGATATTTGATACAGAAATGTACACAATATTTTTTACGATCTTTCATCCGTACAGCAATAATTAGTTTTAAAGCTATCATTTTCCAATTCACAAACATTTTTTCACGTCTACATATTTTGGTTACGTAAAAAAATGGTTACCGTTTCCAAACAGATTCGAGACTTCAGTTAACTTCCGGCTTCTGCAACACCGCGGACTATCAGATTTAGATTATGGTTTAGGTGTTATATCATAACGTCTACTGATTATACTCAAATATATTTTCATCACGCCTGTATTTCTTCGAAGGCGTAGGGAGACGAGTGCAGTGCTCGCCAATTTTACTAGTTATGTATGGTACATCTCTCATGGAATAGAGATTGAGCTTATTGCCAAATATACTAAATATTAATAATTAATCTAGTTAAATATAATAATAATAATAACAACTGTAACACACAACGAAATTTATAAAATCGTGTATATAATATTTAAAAATAAATATTTAATTCAGCATTATTGAATAAACAATATGTAACGACCTGGTTTTATTACTTTTGACTACTAAATATGTAGACTGTCATATAGATAAACACCTACCCCCTTGTTTAAATATTAGCCACGTTTTTACTTCGTATGTTTCGTCGCTTTCTATCGTATCACGGATGCAGTGAGAGGGAATGAAACAAAACACAGTGTTTAGCTTTTTGTATAAAGCTTGAATTCTGTTAGTATCGTTGTATTGAGTGGGACCGTAGGCACAAGCTCGGTACATAATACATCATTTTGGTTATTGTTAACATTTTTGCTTTATAGTAAGTGTATATTTCTATCTATTGGAAGCGTAGACACCGGTCCCTTTATTTCCTCTAAGACACAAGTGGAATGACCTCACTTGAGCTCTCTTTCACTTTGACTATTCTTGATATAATATTTAAATTCAATTAGACTGCATACTATTACTTCAACTCAACGATTTTAACAGCAAAGCACCAGAGGCCCTAGGTTACAACTGCAATTAAGTATTTATTAAAAGGTATTTTTATACACAGTGATTAAAGCCAAAGACAATTTTATGGAAAAATTTTATTTTATAATAATGGAGCAAGATTTTATATCTTTTCTGCGACAAATCCGGTATATGTAAGTATGATATGTAATACTTTGTCAATGCTTGCTCGATAGACTCTCTCCTGGGAGCTTCGCCATAAATATGGTATCACGGGTATTTAAAGTAATTAAGTTGTAAAACTAAGAAGATACCAAATGGAAGAATTAACTGAGGTACGATATTCAGTCAGCCTTATTTAATGGATAGAAGGAATGCCTACAATGTGTAAGAAAATGTAAATGTTAATAGACCCAGGTGTCTAGGGAGATCAAGACTAAGCTGTCGTGTCAAAGGTGGTCAGATACTGACTGATGAAGGAGTCAATCTTCGAAATTACCGTATATGTATGAAGAGCGCGAAGAATGTGGAAGAAGCTTGTGAGGTCTGGTAAGAGTATAGACATTTGGAACTCGGTCCTCCCTACATACTCCATAAGGGATTTAGCGCAAAGTTATAATAATAATAATGAAAAAGAATTTATGCAACTTCAGCCTCACACCTTCACAGTCTGTAAGCCCTCTGAACGGGTTTATTATCTTTACGTAAGAAAAAACTAGTTATTTTTGTCCGTTAAAATATGTAGGGATAATTAACTCGGAATGAAATGATTGTATAATATATTTATATATATTATTTTTAATTACCACAGATGGTGGGAGGTTTTAAAGCTCTAATACTGTGTACGACAAATGTATTTTGAATTAATCGACATGAACTCCACATGATGTAGAGTACTACATAATATAATTTATGTGATGTACATGGGTATATATTATTTTCAATTAAAAAGTCGTACCTTTGAGTAACGTAATGAGACATATTCGCATTTTTATTTATATTTGTATGTAATTATACGTTTTTTTATATAAATCTAATATCAACAGAAAATAGATCTATGTTAAAAACATATATAAGCCATTTATCGTTATTTAGTAACTCCGCTGTTCAGTATATCCAAGAGTAAATATTTTTAATTCAAATTTTAAATTTTCATTTTGAGTTGTCAGAGAGAAGGAGTTTTTAAAAATCATTTTTATGAGTTTTTTGTATAACATATAGTGATTTGATGGAACAGCAAAGTGGAAAGGACTATAAATTGCCATTAAATATATCTTTTAAATAATGTTTTTGTCTTATATTGTACATTTTCCATCAAATATTATGATTAAACCAGAATATTAACGACTCTAACTTTCTACTGTACGGGACAACGGGTGTCCGTAAAGGGCTTATAATAACTATAATTTAATTAATTTTCGCAATAAAAGTCTATAAATAGTATAAATAAATATGTTATCTCTAATAAATAAGGAAAACTATTGCGTTTTGAAGATATTTACTACGTGAAAAACCGTTTGATGTAGAGCGGTGCGCGCGCCGAACATTGCGCTAAACGATGGTGTTTAAAAATATGAAATACTGTTTTTTTCGATCAAATAATCATTAAGTCATATAAAATAAAAGTAGTACTTACATATTTATGAAGAATCCAGTTGAAATTTCCAAAGAAAACAGCGCAAGAAACACATAGTTCACACGGCCGCTGTCCCAACACACACACATCAGAGAATCGCTTAAAAAACAACGTTCGCGACGGAGAATTGCAAAAAAATTAACACATTTAGAAACTAGAGAGTCCACAAAGTCCAAATCAAGGGCTTTCTAAATAGGCCTATAAGAATCTTATTGGATACTTTGCGTCGATATTTGTGCAAAAATTTGGCGCGAGCGCGCGGACGCCGACCATTTAGGCCTACGTCGGCAACAGTGGACCGCGCGCGCGCCATCCAAACACAAAGACTCACTTTTAGCGCCTTGTCGATAATATTTGGCAACCGATAACGGTGGATAAGGCCCTGATAAGGGCCTGCGTACATACGTAGCCGAGGATCACAATTTTCGCGAGCGAGTACCGAGTGCACGTTAAGTATAGGACGCGTATCAAAGGTTGGTTTTCGAGAGTGACTGCATCGCGTATTAAACTTTTTGCGAGGGGTGAAGGAGCGGGTTGCAGGGTGGGATGACGCGTCCGGTGTTCTCGTGAGCGAGGGTGAGCTGG
The DNA here is from genome assembly GCA_018245735.1 of Microceris miodesmiata. Lineage (NCBI taxonomy): Eukaryota > Metazoa > Arthropoda > Insecta > Lepidoptera > Hesperiidae > Microceris > Microceris miodesmiata. The sequence goes on from DWEC01000439.1 coordinate 8,204, forward strand.
GCCAGGGTGGGTGAGACGGTGCACGATGGCGCGCGGGCGAGTCGCGGCGTTGGAATGGCAGTAAGCCGAGACTCGCGCACCGCTCATTCTAACCTTGCCTCACGACCTCGTGGTCTGTATTATGCCTAAATGAAGCATCTGACTGTAGGCAACCGTAGTCAAGTATACCTACTGCTAAATATTTGGGGGCCCGGCTTCGGCTTACTAATCATATACCTACTTTATTTTTGGTCTTCATGTCTATTTTTGGCTGGTTCATTTTGGTATGCTTTCTCTTTTCTACATTTAAATAGGAGTCCTAACGGTTCGGGACATTTTTTAAAACAACTCGAAAAAGAACTCTCTCTTATATTAATGCCCTGTTAACTAGTTCAATTGTTTTTAAATAATAAAATTTAATACATAGATGTCCACCAATTTTGTAGAGCTTAATTTATCGACATGCATAGATATAAATATTTCGAAAATAAATATAACTATACATTATATGAATTTAACTGTTCAAAAGAGTAAATGGACATCGAAACCAGTGCTTAGTTTATTTTAAAATATAATCCGTTTATAAGTTTTGTCTATATTCAGAAGGGCTGTTAAAAAAGTTTCCTAGGACCTAATAACGGATCCAAAAAACTATTACAGTATAAATACTGCCGTAAATAGTTAAATATACTACGTAATGATATTATATTTTCGCTAAATGGAAATGTTTTGCTTATACCTTGAATTATATGTCTAATTTGGCTAATTCAAGTTTCTAAGCCATGGGGACCAGTATGCTCAATTTTAATTTATTTCTGCAACACACCCATGTACAAGACGAGAACACAGAAATTGTATGCGAAGCATTAAATTTAAATTCAGTGTAAATACTAGAAAACAGATATTATTTATTTGTTCTCTGCATAAAATTAAATAAAAACAGTTATAGGTACTAATAGTTTTCGAAAAGCTTTTTGTGATCATTTTCATCAAATTTTTCATTCATTATAACTATGCTACCATTCCTGCTATATGATTGTTGACGTTGGACTGTAGAACTGTCATTATGACGTTCTGCTTACATAGTTCCAGGATGTGGTTTCGTCGGAAACTTATCGTAACTCTACTTTCCGGTCGCAGCCTTGGAACGAACCTATACGTATGAACCTGGCCACCAATATTGTGCAATGTGTACAAATATCATACCCCAGTTCTAAAGATATTCAATACTGTGTTTGTGCAAGCCGTGCGAATTATGCACCGATGCAGAAGCTCATTAGTGAACGTTAATACATTAATTGTTGAAAATAATTGAACTTCTTTTCAATTTTCTAATGATAATGACTTGGAATTAAGTTATGAAACTAGTTATGAAACTACCTATGTATATAGGCTGCTCTGCTGCGGCTGCTGCATGAATGATGCGGTGAAAAAATTATAGATAAACCTCCCTATGGCAAACCTCCAATAAATGACGCATTAATTTCAGTTATTTAAAAAAATATGGTATTCCGTCAAGTCTTTCTCATGCTCAACCGATTGAATTTTTATTATATGTACAATATACTCTTAATACTAATAATATTTTTTAATAACTGCCACAAGGTTTATATTTTGCAAACCCTCTTGGCCAGCGTGGAAGATCATGAACTTAACCCTTCATACTCGAAGATGAAATCATGGCCATTACTACTCGTCGTGGACAATGTTAATTGACGAAACTTTTTCTCCAGCTGTCACCTGTGGCAGCACCAACACTGCTCTTGTAATTGCTGCTTAACAGCAACCTCGTTATAGAGAGTATGCCGAAGATAGGGAAACGGTATGAGATATATTGAGACCTTAAGTCCTAAGTCCCAGAACCACAGCGCTTTAGAATGGAACTTTAGTTGGTTTAAAGCTTCATGTATACGTCTCATGTTACATAGGTAAATTCTAGGGTGGCAGCAAAGACAAATGTAATTTTATTAATTCCACAGATATAAAAAGTAATACAACATTATTATTAATTTAAAAATAAACAAAAATCATTACATCATTACATCGGTTCCTAATACCAAATTATATTTACCAAATAATTATCTTGTAAAACTTTTATTGTAGGTACAAACATTTTACTAAGACACAAACACCGGAAGAAATAGACCGAGAACGCATGGATATTAGATGTGAATAAATAAATATAGCGCTCCCCCGTCACTCTCGTACTGTTTGATATATCAAAAATGTATTTTAATAAACAACCAAATATTTTTTTTACAACAGTAAACATTTTACATCACCTATTTCGCCCAAATAGTTCAAATAGTGACTGGCGGGAGAGTCAGGTGTGTCCAAAAGGGCGAGTCTATATCAAGAGATTGATGAATGCAGGAGAAGCACGTCAGATCCTTAAGGATAGAGACATTTGGGATTGGGTGGTTTCCGCCTACTCCCTAAAGAAAATATTGTATGAATCACATATAAATACATAAATGGATTTGCTTTCAAGGTATTTGTAAATAGTGTAGCGAAATAAGTCGGCAAATTAACATCCATACCGCTTCACCGTGTTCTGTCTCTATTTTCTTAAATCAATCATGATCATTTTTATCCACATAATGACTTATTACAGACAGTAGCTTGAGCTGTGCCCGCTCCCTGGTGGTTATTGGCCATTGCTGTCAATGTACAAATGTATCTGTCAATAAAAGGAATTGAAATTGCATAAAAAATTACAAAACCATTTGCGAATTACGAAAGAACGTGATATGTGCCGCCGCGAACTGTTGGCCTTACTTGAACAGTCATAGAAAACTATGGTTCTTATCGTGTTGCAAAACAGTAACTGTAAGGATGATTTTGGCTGTTTACATATTAAAGCGTTATACTGGTATTTTGATTATCGTACGGAAGAAACTGTTTCAATTTTAGACGAACATATAAATAGTTGGAATGGGAAAAAAGAAAAATAAATAATTAAATATAAAGTGTTTATTGTATCGAAAAATAAATCGGTATTTAAAATTATTATACACATTTTTTGTAAACCGAAAATGCCTTTCATTTTGATGTACATAGACTACGACATTGTTTACTTGTTAACAATAAACAAATTAATGAATGTTCTATAGATTGACTTGTAACGGCGTAGGAATGTCTCTCTTCAGCCACACACCGACACGTCAAATGTATGATAGTAACGAATAATTTCATCCCAACTTTCGTTGAAAGTAATTAGTATATTGTAATTTTGAACATGTTTGCACGAATTGTGTTGAATTTGTAACATGTTTGCACGTCGTATTATTCGAATAACAAATTCAATGCTAAGATTTAAATAACTGTTTTAATATAATATTTATATTAGCACATACTTGCGTTAATATTTTTTTCTATATAATTCGAACCCAAGTTTCCTTCCTTTTTATGTTCAAAATAGTTTTGTTGATCAATGTTGCTATTGAAACGAAGCTAGTAACTAATAGTAATTCCCCAGTGCATTTTTATCATTCATACATATGTACATACCTATAGGTATATAAAAAATGATTAAACATATTTATACGGCTTAACTCACGTATGTTTTTCGGGATGGCCTGACTAGTTTCGAGCCTGTAAGAGCCTCTAATTAGATGTAATTAAAATATACATTACCGTAGAGAATATTATAAAAAAGTGATACAAAAACGAATGTGTGCCCTGATGGGAATCACTGTCGTCTACTATTTTCCATTTAATGCCAAAATTCCTAATAATATATGTATATTTAATGTTATTGAATTAGCAGAGTATTTTTAAATGCTATGGATACTGTAATGACATGAATTATAGACACTTATTAATAAAATAGCCGTCGTAAATGTTGTTGGGGACGTCCTAGACCATGTTCCACCACTGTGTTAAGCTTGTATTTATTGTATTTTGGTAACACACATATTTCTTCGGCTATAGTTAACAGTGATAATGACAATAATAATACAATTTTCTGTACACACCTACACATATGAACATATTGGACTACAGATACAGGCCAAAATTTAGGGAAGCATTATTTTCGCCTGCCCTTATTTTTTTTGCCACACTAAGCAAATTTAAAACTCGCGAGGAGCTTGTACTTGCTTCGAGATCTATTACAGACTGCCAATCATTCACCGACACGAGTGATAGTGTTTAACAAGAAAATAAATGTAACATTTAATAGAATGCATTTGATACGATTTTCGTAAATTTTTTTCTTTATTATTCTTCTGATATGCTGTGTCATGTACCGCTCTCAATCTGGCCAATACACTAGATACCGCAGCTGCAATGACTCTTGTGAAGTAGAAAAATCGCAATAGACTCATGCATAACCTTTGCTCTATATTTTATAGCATATAAATATATAAAAGGTTCACACATCGTGTCGGCTTAAGATCAATGATGCTGAGATGCGAAATTCTTAAAATGATGTTAAGTGCACTAACGTGTTGAGAAGGAGCTATAGTTTATATCTGTCAAAGATTTTCAATCAATATAATGGCATTGAGAAGTTTTTTTGCTAATTTGACGATATATTTTTGTTCAGTTTCAACACCAGCTAAAAATCTTTGGCCACTTGTATTCATTGTGTTCTCAAATGATTAAATGATCCACTATAAATACTGCATGGCATGGTTAGTAAATACTCGTAGTACTTAACCTACCATAAGTATAAGCACGTTGTCATTTGTATTTGTTAATTATGGTCACAATAACATTATTATTATTTGTACACCACATACATCCATATTTATATCAGTTATAATTATAAAACTTATGAAATAATGTTGCTGACATGTAGTATGTGTTTTTAACCTTTTTAATTTTTTAAAATAACATGTAATAACCATTCAGAAAAAATTAAAAGGTCATTGTAACTCTTTGATTTTATTGAATTCAAATCATTCAGCAAGAAGTTCACTAAAAGTAACAAGAAAAACCAAATAATAAAAACGTTAATATATGAGCGAGACGTTACTATAAATAACATAATATCGAAAATATCTGGAGATAGTTTTAAACCTTTATCTACAGAGCCTTAGAACAGAGATGTAGGTGAAACCCACTAGCCACTGCGACTGGTAAAACTTTACTGTGCGTACATATATAAGAGTTAAAAACATTAATATTACAAAGTATACAGATCTATAATAAAAAAAACGTTTAAAGAGAGTATCAAACAGGAAAGCAGCAGTAGCAAGTAGCCGCTCCCCCCACCCCCCATAGTTCCTTAAGCAGACCCCGAACAGGACTATAAGAATGGATCAGCTAATATCAGTTAATTAAGACAATATTAGATCGGACAACATGTAAATAAGACTACCAGTTAGTATTAATTGACTAAAGGAGCAGAACAGTTAGTAATCTTAACCCAGTAAGTAAATGTCAGTGAGAGCAGTTAGTGATAGTCAGTGTCTGTCTTATACGAGATTGAACGCGGACGTCGCTATTCAGAAGGGCTGAATGGATCTTCTCGAATATTCAAGATCTAAACGTAAAAAGCACGCTAATTTTGGTGCAACGTGATTTTTTTCAAGTATTCAAAATGGATCTGGATGGCAGCTCTAAAAATATATTTTCTTGTAATTTGGGATTATCTTGAAAAATTGATTTGACTCATATATAAGTTAAAAAATGTGACGCTTTAGTCAATTGAAATTTTTTCATCAAGTATGGGCACACGTCACTAAACAGCATCGATTCGTTTTGTAATTCAACTACTATCAATATCTATACATGATATGTACTTCAAATAATAAAGACGACTTCAAATAATAAAATAATAAAGACGACTTCAAATAATAAAGAAGATTCAACTATAATTTATGTAATTTATATTGTGCAATCAAATCATGAAAGTCAAAAACTGGAGTCAAAATAAATTAAGTAACTACTTAGTGGACCGAAGCCACGCGACTTAAAAATAACAATGTGTTTTCAATTTTTAAGCAGAATACCTAGTTTAATCATCATTACACTTTTCAATCATCTCAACGATGTAAAGTGAAAATCTGAACAGTCTTCTACGAAACATTATACCTTTTCTTTTCAAAATAAATGTCATGCGATACGTCTTCATTTTCTTGACATCAATAATACAACTTTAGAAATGATACCCAATACCATTCTCTTCCACCCAGCCCTGGGCGATGGAGCGAGTGGGCGGTAGGTGCGTATTTTATAAAATTGTACTCAAATATTTATGAAAATTTTTTTTTTGCACAATGTGGAATATACAATTACACAGTAATTTCACACTTGACATAACTCTTAGTGCTGACGTAGTGTTTCAGTGGTTGAGGACACTTTGTTCGTTGGTAAATAAAGACCACTTTAGACCCATATTTAACTGTTATAATAATAGAATTATTTGACTTTAATACTCGAAAATATGGCCTTAGTGTTCTGTAACAATGGAGTCTTCCACGTGCACTGATTGTTTCGGGTCATTGTTATGTTATGGACTCCAGCAAACTGGCTGAATAATTTATAAATACAGAAAGCCAGTGATTCATACGACGAAGGAATACATTAAAAATTCGAGATACTAGATAAGTAATATCTCTGACTGCCTTGCTGGTCGAGTGGTTGCAAGCGCGACTGTCGATCGGGAGGTCCTGGGTTCAAATCCCGGGTCAGGTACTAATAGATTTTTAGACTCGCGATCTGGAATTGTGCTTGGTGTAGGGCAATAGGCTCACCACCTATTCCATGGGACTTACATGGGATTACCTAATACCATAATCTAATGTTCAGACTTGTAAGTGGATAATATTGTCATGATTTAATAACAATCGTTTAAGAGTGTTGTAACTTCCCAAACGGTCTGCTATCTACTAGAATAATTTGACCGTAAAATTTCACAGCAGCTTTTTCTACTTATCGGTCTTCCAGAGACGAATCATAAAATTGTAATTGGGCAATTGTGAATAATTATTCTTGCTTTCATAGTCCTAAATCACGAAGTGCACTTTTGTCACTACATTCTTGTAAAATTATCATTGAACAAAATTCCACTCAAATTAAGTGTTTCCAAATTTTTTACTTCATACTAGTTATAAATAATATTCTCTTTAGTATATTCCAATATTTTATAATGACATCCTGATAAAGTGTATCAAAATGATTTACAATTCCAACTCCCACAGAATTTAACATAAGAACCATGATTGGATTCAATTATTCTAAAATCTAATTATAGATACGAATAAGTCGAATAATAAGATAATTAAATCAGAGATTTCTTTATAGGCACCTTTATCTCTTTACCGTAATGACTTCTTATTGAATTATATTATATATTTCAATATGTCTACTGAAACAACTACATTTCGGTATAACAAATATCATAGAGGTTAACAGAATTAGCACTGGAAACTGCATAACGGACTACTGCATTGCATCTAGCGCCATCTACATGTATGAATATTAGCACAACTTACTTTCTTGAACACTAGATGGAGATTGACCAACAGTTTTTGCGTTCGAGTCCACTTGACAATAGATGGCGCTGTCTTAACTCACTTCATGGTGGTTGAATATAAAATTACCTTTGCTTTCAGAAAAATATTTTTAACCTTTGACGTTCCAAATGTAGCTAACTTCAAATGATTACACACAAGTTTGAAAGATGGCTACCGTAAAGTTTACGATTGTTGATGTTAACGACTATTTATCTAAAAAGCAGGCAGCCGAACCTGATTTAGCAGCGGATTGGGCTCAGTTGGAAGAGCTTTATAATAAAAAGTAAGTATAATTGCAATTTCCTTGTCTCTTTCTTAACTATCGAAGTATGTAATGTATTGGTTATATTTCACAGATTATGGCACCAACTAACTCTAAAACTACAAGAATTCGTGAAGCAGCCCACGCTACAGAAAGGTGACAACCTCATCCAACTGTACAACAACTTCCTCAGCATTTTCGAGAACAAGTAAGCGATTTGCAAGTCATCGTATAACCATAATGTTATGTTGCAGTAGTTTTGTCAGTAGTCAACGGGCTGTCTATATCTTCTGAAGAACCGACAACCGTCGCCGTAATCGTGTTCTGAAGTAGTGACCGAGATGTAGTATAGGACGGTGGCCTTCTAGTCGAGTGACGATTCGCAAAAAGCGGCAGGCAGAAGCTGGAAGCGGCAAGCCATTTACACGCCATGATGGCTCATTAAGGGTGGCTTACTTCCACAGATAACCATGATGCCGATGAGAATGATGAGGGGGTGTTTTTATTAAAGATTTTTTTGGTATTTTAAGTCAGTCACAGACATCAATATGTATAATACTTGACACAATGCGATATATACTTCTAACAGCACAAAAATCACGATTCCAGAAACAGCATTTAGTTTCTATCCAGATGTTATTGGACCACATTGATTACTACACACCAGTTGCTAATACACCAGAAAGCTGCCTCTGTCCCATTAAAAGAAATTTCTCAACATTTTTATACTCTGTATGTTTATAGCTTACACATTGATAATATTAGCCAGGGAGTGTATATTCACAATGAAATATTTGTGATTTTCAGAATCAACCCTCTCTCGTTAGTTGAAATAACTGCTTACATAGTGGAGCAGTACGTCAATAAGAGAGATGCAATCACATTCCTGGAAAAAGTGGAAACTAAGGTCAAAATGAATGATGAAGCTCTAGCCCTATGCAAGGTATGTAACCACATCTGATTAATAATTGCCATTGATCGACATCATGAACATTGCTATCCTTTGACTGTCTTCAAATCTCGCGGCACACAATGCCAATGTGTGTTATGTCTGACATTATGCTATGGAAATAACTGGTAACTTATTATAAGTCTATACTTATTCCCTAACCTAATCTAATAATTACTTGTTATTTAACACATAGCTAACTGGCATCTTTTCTGAAAATACACCTCATGTGCCCAGCTATTGTTTTTTTTTTTTTTTTTTTTCAAATTCAAAAATTTTATTGTGGACAACAGGTAAAAGGATGTTACAATCATAGATCTAAGCTTGGCGCTGCGTCC
>DWEC01000440.1:0-17187 GCA_018245735.1 Microceris miodesmiata
CCGCACCCGCCGCGCCCCCCGCGCCCGCCGCGCCGCGCGCCGCCACGCGCAGCAGCGTCACACTCAGCTCGCATGTCACTAGGCGCACCTTGGAGTCTAGAAGAACAAAAAACTAGCTACAGTGTAACAATGCTGATTATAATACTAAAATGCTGACGATAGTATAATAATGCTGACCATAATACAGAAATGCTGGTGATAGTATAAAAATGCTAACGACTGTTTGAAAATAAATGAAAACCATTTGCTACGCGTATTTGGAAACAGAATCGTGATTCTACTTTTTATGGACTTCTGGAAGGATTACATTGGGAGTAATTAAGAAATTTATGTAAACATTCAGAATTATGTGTTAGGTTATCAGCAATCTTGTTCGAAGCCCTGCGGCAACAATATACAAGAGAGGATCGTATTGATTAAAATTATAATTTCAAACCATTTAAAAATATTTACCGGGCTTGCAACTAAGGTTCGCGATCGCCATCAATTTTGAGATCAGCAGAGCATTGAAACTCTGCATAGGTGCCTTTGCACTCCGAGATGGGGTTCCCTCTTGTTCTTTTGTTTCACCGCTATCTGGACTATTGGTCCTTGATATTGTTCTTGACGGTACTTTATTTGTGTAACCTGTCTCTTCTAATTCCGGACACAACAATGTGTCTAGTAATTCTGTATTAACACCTAAAAGAATTAAAGTATTAAAATACACCAAGATCAAATTTAAATTAAAAATGGAAAATCTCGATGGTATAATAATAAAAGAGAATATTTAAATGTAAAGCAATAGCACAAATGTCGGGTAATTACGTGAAGATATTACTAACAGAACAAAGACAAGACACCTTACCGACTGTCAGCCAAAGGTAGCAAGAAGGAAAAGATGAAAATCATTAGAATTTTATCATTCCATCATTTTTCAAAGAGAAAGAAACAACAAATAATATCAAAATACCTTTATTGTTTATTAGCGCAAACAGCAAGCAAAGCGCGAATAGCGCTTTGTAGTCGTTTTCGCTACAATCCAACGAATCTAGTATCGTTTTCAGAAACGGTCTTTTTTCTATCTCTCTTATCTCCTTTTCCAATATGCTTTCCATGGACGTTGTACGTTCAGTCGACGTAGACGGCTTCGCTCCGAGTAACTTTTGTTTCTCCTCATCAGTTATATTCAATTCAGATACAGTTTTGGATGAACTGGGCTCAATACCCGAATCCGGCAGAGGTGAATCGGGCATGTTTTCCTTCATCGAAAGAACTGCCGCCTGTTTGACAGATTGGATCTGTGTGACTAAGTCTTCAGTGGAATCATTAGCTATACTCGATGATTCACTTATATGAGACGTGGACGGCAGGGAGGTTGAAACTAACTCCGGATCCAGATCACAGCTGGATTGATCCGTGTCATAACCGAACGCTTTGGAACCGCTGTATTCTGGCGTAGTATAATCCCTCTCATGGCCCGAAGTATTTTCCAGAGCTTTCTCTAAACTTAGTTGGGGCTTCGAAAACTCCAATTTCACACTAGACTTTGCGTTGCTGACGTACATATCTAATATCTTTGTCGCCCCGTCCTCGAACACTGATAAGTCCGACTGCAGTATGATCCACGCCAGCGCGTGCACAATAGGACCATGAGTGATTATTAAAAACACTTGCGACAATAAAAAAAGAGCGACTACACAAGAGACTGATGGCTTCGCTTCTTCTTCGGACTCCAATCTTTGCATGGAATAATTCAATCTTTGCGGGGTATCCGTGGATTTTCCAGTTAAAATAGCCTCGAGGTTTCGAGTAATGACTTCTATACTTTGTATGTGGTCTCGATTGTATGGCGATGATGTAACTGGCCGCTTGTTTGACTCCGAGGTTAGGGAATAGATATACAAAGGTATAAGGAGTTTATGTAACAAATGTTCTGTTAGTACGTCATTGAGATCGGGTATGTTCAGACATAAGATGTCGTTTATATAATGCAAATGGTCTAGATGTTCCGCAACGAGGTCATCTAATTTCTGTTGCGATTGGTGGCTGGAAATAGTAAATACAAAAGGGTAAACACGTGCACAAATTCAATGAAATTCTAGATACGGCAGATAAGGCACGTTCGACTTACTCGGCGTCGTTCCGAACGCAGGCGTCTAATTCCAAAATATGTTTGCCGATGAACCATACCAGATTACTGAAGTATGGCGCCGCAGTTCTAAAGTAAAAAATATAATATTATGAATATCATATTAATCTAGTCAAAGCCACACTTGAATACTTTTTACGTAACCGGCCATATTAAATTTCTTGTGTGAATAACTGTAGATAATACAAACTACTCAATCAAAGATCCATTTACGCGAATGCACTTCCATAGATCAAGACTATGATTTGAAATACGCAGTGTGGTAAAATTCCGCTTACGGTATTGTGACCCCAGTCATACATCATTTATTAAATAATAGAAAAACCATAGGTTTACCAAATTTTTAACCTAACCCAACCTAATTTCAAACCTAACCTAACCTCAACACCTTTTCTATACATCAACTAAATCCGACGCGAAGAAATGCAATCGATGGGAACCTAAGTTAATGGGAAACCCGTATTTACAAGTTATCTACTACATTGCAGTGCACAAGCAAATTATCTTGGTGACGGATCGGAAACGCACAAAACAATCTACGGCCAAATGTTTTAAAGCAGTTTCGTCAGTTCCACTTAAACTAAAAAACTTAAAGAGAAAAAAGAAAGAACTACGAAGGTGCAAGTTACACTTATAAATAAACATGGAGTAGAATAATTGGTCAACTTATAAAGTAATTAGTCGGTGGTTAAAAGATCAATTAAATAAACATAGAATAGAGTAATGGGATAATTTAACGATCGCGTTAGGAGACTGTTAAAAAGTTATAGCATTCTATAAACACAAGTAAGTTTCAAGCGATCAATAAAGATTCATCTCACCTGTCGCGTATGAACCTAAGCATGCTGGCGTCCTGTACGCGATATACATTTAGCGTAAGAGTTCGCACCGCGATCCGAACCATAGATTCTGGATGATTGAAGAACTTTATTGCCTCAGTGTACAGCGGAAAATCTTTCGTGTGCTGTTGCAAAGAGAACCATCAAATACACACATGTAATTATTTTCGTTGTAAATAGACTATCGGTAAGCAAACTTATTGGTAATCGATGTTTGAATACTCATAATTGAATATGATATTACAGATACAAATTCTATATAACATTATTATTAGTGCAATAAATGTTACAGATGTTACAGATTGTGTTAATTTTCTATCATAATTATTGCAACACGTCACGCTTATAGCCGCACACTATGGGAGGTCGACCACGACAACTTATTGCACTAATTCAGGAGCGATACAGCGGCAAAACGAACGCGGTATAGTCGCCATGCTGTGGCTAGTTATATACATTTATCCATTAACACGTGTTTCCAACGCTACTGTCACGCTACAGCAACGGTATTGCGTCTTCAAAGTCGTGGGCTTCGCGACACCCCCTCTTTTCTACCCGATTTCACCCTAAGCAGTCGCGCGTTAGTAGTGATGCCCAATCGCGTCGATCGCACGTTACAAATGCTACTAAAGGCCAAAAGTACCTATATAGTCGCGAGGTAACGAAATGTTCTATTGTTTTGTTGCAAAAAATCCCCATTCCTAAGATTCCCAATATCTTATATGTAACGAAAACACACAAATATTGTTAAATTCACTTAATAGCTGCCTGTCTCTATAGAGGTAATAAACGTAAAACTGTATACGCCGTAAAATGCGCGCGATAGACGAATGTGACACTGTAGTACCATACAAATAAAAGTGTATAGACATATCAAATATTTTACATTGGAATGAGCACTACATAGCTCTGATGCAAAACATAGTATATAATTCCTAATCTATGCTAACTATTAATTGAACAATTACTATAATATTGACTAAAAATAAAATAACAATCGACCCATTATAATTCCACTGTTGGAATATGGGTCCCCTCTCACATTGAGAGGGTTAAGGCCATAGTCTGCCACGCTGGCCAAGTGCAGGTTGGCAGGCTTGACACACTTTAGATTGTTTTTTTTTATAAATTCTAATGTGTGTAGGTTTCCTCAGGATATTTTCCTTCACCGTTAGCAAGTAATATTTAAATTTTAAACGCACTTTTGTAAACAGATGCGCGTCACGGATATGAACATAGCACTCCCGGAGTGAGGGGCTGAATTCTTAACCGCTAGGCTATCACTAACTCTAATATTGACCATCTAACTATTAAGTGAATTAATAATTGTAATATATTATGTTACATTTAAATCCCGATCTGAATTAAAATCTTTATAATCACGGAATTAAATAAATTAATTGAAATTATTATTTGAATAAATTATGTTTAGTTTAAATCATCGAACATTTACACAACTCTTATATTGTTAATATCATCAGGAACATGGTATGGCTACTGAATTGGGTGGTATTTACATCTACACATAAAATGGTTTACGCCCATACACTTGTATCAACACTGCATTGTTTATGTTGCAAAGAGAACGTCGCGAAAGTGATTCAAGGTTCATGTTTAAAAGATTTATTTATAGAGAGACAGTGGCATGTTTGTAACCTTGCTACATATGATAACAAAATGCTAGTCTGTATTAATAATACCTACAATTTACTATAATATTTTATCAAATCTGAAACACTCGATGACACAGGACTTACATAGTCACTATAGCGTGAACTGATTATTATAAATATCATATAAATCACTTTATGCAAGTAAAATTACTCATAGACACATATATGTACAATCCAACCATGAGTACTGTTGGTCTACCTCTTCATGTTTTAGTATGTCTGCCTACCACAAGCAGAAACTCAACAAAACAAATATTACTGTTAAGATCGGAATAGAACAATATCATCAACCTTTTTTACAATATCTACTTTTTTCTATAGTTTTACAAAAAATATATATGTATTGATATGCATTACCTCATTATAGAAGAAATGTATGGTGTGATTGTTTAGTTTTAAGCTGAGTGTCTTCAAAAAGGAGATGTAGTAAGCCATTACTTCCTCATCAGATATGTCAAACTTATGAACAATAATTGAGTTGACATGGTTATTGCTCAGCAAATAATCTGAAAACCAATTAAAAAGTTACAATTGTTTATATTGCTCATTATTATCATCAACCTCAACCCACTTTATCATCCACTGCAAGACAAATGTACCTTAGAATAAGAAAGATAAAGAGAATAGTCCATTTAATAGCAGTGTGAAGTTTAATGAACATTACAAATTAAACATCAGAAGAAATTAAGGTTATCTTTCACATTTTAGATGCCAGTTTGATGATAAAATTTAATAGTTGAAACCATTTGAGTACAGAATCTTCCTTAAATCCTATTTATATTCGCAGTTTTATTGAGTGTTTTCACACATTAATCTATATGTACCAGCTTAATCCATGTATGGTTTTTAGGATTGCCAAACTAGTTTGTGAACCTATATATATCCTATTTATAAGCTCCCAATGATTGCACTGAAGTCGCAAATGAGACAGAGTAGTGACACATGTGGGTTAATACTACTATGTCTTACTTAAGAATAGTATAAAGAAATACATTACATATTTATAAATGAATAATTTATGTTCATATATATATATGTGAAGTTATTAATGTGTTATGAACATATATACATACATTGTTATAATGTTATAATGGCCATTTTATTAAACAGAATGTTAATAAACAGGGACATATGGGGCATAAATCGCTACTTCACTGATACTGTCAACTTCACATACACTTATAGCGCCGATGACCTATTTATTAAACTAGCTGTTGTGGAAACTTCACAATACATTGGCAAATAAAATATGTTAAAATATAAATACCATTTTTCATAGTAAATTTTGAATTACCTTAGACAAAGGTTATTATTTTCTCGTTATATAACATAGCAAATGTATGGTGTATTGCCAAGAAATATTTTTGTTGTATAAACTCATATTTTTTCAGAACCGATTCATCTACCTGTATACACCAAAGATTTCTACCAATCAAGCAGGAACCACCAAGACTAGATCTTAAACAGCATGTCATCATCATCAACATTGGCTGACTCCCATCCATTGCTGGATATAGGCCTCTCCAATGGCATGCTACTGAGCTCTATCTTCCGCTCTTCACATCCAACCACTGCCAGGCACTTTTCGTATATTGTCAGTCCACCTAGCTGGAGGATGTACTACGCTACATTTAACAAGTTGGGGTCTTCACTTCAGAACATGTCTGCTCCAGCGGCTATCGGTGCCACAACAGATGTGACCAGCCCACTGCCACTTCAGCTTGCTATTCCTTGGGGCTATGTTGATAACTTTGATTCTCTGTCGAATCGCCTCATTTCTGATTCAATCCTTCAGTGAGACGCCAAGCATAGCCCTTTTCATAGCTCACTGAGTGACCTTAAATTACTCCATCAGTGTCCATGTCTCGGCTCTGTAGATCATGACAGCTAGGACACACACATTAAAGACTTTTGGCTTTAAGCTTCATGGTATAGGAGACAAAAAGATGTGACGAAGATTCCTATTTGGGGCCCAGCCAAGCAGTATTCTTGTGCAAGCCTACCTCTCAAAGTTGTTTCTACCCAACTGCAAGATTTACCTGAGAAAAACATACTCCTGAACAACCTCGAGAGGCATCTCATAACTAGAAATCGGTTCCGGGATGACATGTTCATTGAGTGTGTCATCCAAAACATGTCAAAATACTATATAAGCTATCAACCTTATGCACAAGTGTAGCCTTTCATAGTATCAATTGTCTCATTATGTAAAATAATAAAAGGACATTTCACTCCCAACTACAACAGGATATTTGAACATTAAGAGTTTTATTTTTACTTACACAAGGAAGTTTCATTTCTGATGTTTTCAAACAATATGTTCAGTGTCTGTAGCAACTGCACACATACATACGGGGAACCTCCACACTTCTGTCTCATGATCTTGAGAAAATATGACAACATATTCTTCTCCAGGAAGAAACTAAAAGAGAGTTTTACATATTTCATTTTTCCATACAACTGTTGGTAGCTCAAAATATTCAAAGTTCAAAATAAATTAAAAAATGCTGGAATATAAACCATTTTCCTTCACCCTATGATCTGACAATTTTCATTTCAATATTTGTGACAACACTGTCAAATCATGGCATTATTTAATACAGGATTGTGTCAATGTTACCCGATGTCTCGATACTAACGAACATATCTTTTCTTATAGATGTCATGTTTTGATCTGCTTAGGATATCTCACCTTAAGACACACCAAACATTTTATTACTGTTATTCAGTAGAAAAATTAATAGTTAATAGATTTAGAAATATCCGTGAAATATAACTAATACAGAGACATACCACATTCATGGGCAACAACTCTTTAAGTACTTTAGTGGAGAGGCCTGTGTCCAGCAGTGGACAGGTATAGGCTGATGATGATAGTAAAGTCCATTTAGTCAAATCTAAAGACTGAACCTTTATCTTAAAACTGAACACAGAGTTATTAGTTATATATTCTCAAATACATATTTTTCATATATTCCTCTGTTAAGCTAGTACAACATAGTGGTTATTAATAACATTGCTAAGAATTACGTAAACTGCAAGGGGTGTAATATATTAACGTAACTGTTATTAGTTCCATGGAAGCCACATGAGTTATTTTTACAACATATTAAATTGTTCAGAAATTGTGCCTTTTATGATTTACTTACTCAAATACAGAACTGTCGTTCTGGTCGCCCCATATCAATATTTCAGCTATGCATCGTAAGGACTCTACCAGTATACCACGATTACTCTCTGAAACTGTTGTATTCTTACAAAGTATATTATGTAAATATTTCAATCTTTCTAACGAATGGGGGTTCTTCGGACGGCCCCAGCCGCCCCCGAACCAACTGCGGCTGCGAAACATCGCACTCTTTAATATTTTCTCACAAGTTAACACAAAACATTGAACATTTCGCCCTATTTGTGTTCTCGCGTTATGTACGTCACTCCAATTATCGTCAATATTAACACATTAGTTTTCCAATATCAACGTTATTATCCATTGTGCATGTGAGTATCGAAGTAGAAATTACACTTTGTTGTCAATAGTCGTTCTTTTAGATTTTATTTGGATAAATATTGATATTTATATGTGTCCCTCTTCTTACGTGCCGTTTCAATGTTAATTTGACAGCTGATGATTCTCGTTTAGTTCAATACACTAGGAAACAGCAGCACATTTCACGTATGATGCCAGTCAAATTCCAAGTGCAAAACCGGAACGCGTTTCCTATTTATGAAGCTTGATATATGAAAATAAACACTCGTGTAAATTCATTGTTGCCTTCATCAAATTTTCAATAGTTTTAAGACTCTTATTCAAATGACAAATACTGTGAAATCACAGTATTACTAATATTTCAGTTTTTTTTTTAATATCAACAAATATTTTTTAACAAATTAAGGCCTAATCCAGAACGTGGCAGAAAGATTTGAGTTTAGGGCAGATTAAAACTATTGTTTTGTGAATTTGGCGGAAAACCTCAATTGCTCCGTTGTTTAATGATAACTCCTTTCATCATTTTAACTAACGATGTCCAAAAAAAAATTAAATTATAGCCAAATATGAATTTTTTTTATTATTTTTTATTTTTAGCTATTGACCTTGGACACTAAAGTAATATGACATAATATTATTAAGAAACCAAAAATTATGATTATTTTATTCAGTTTATTTATTTGTATATTATGCTGCATTAAAGTTATTTAAGTATTTAATGAGCACTATGTGTAGTAACTATCTGGTCGTAGACATAATCTGCCTAACAGTAATAAATAGCAATAGCTGTCTTATTTACTGTTATTATCATTAGACAATATTGACTGATTGCTAACATGCTCACTAATCGTAGTTCAAATGTATCTGAATGCTTGCCATAATTGCAGTAACTGTCTAGTTATTGCAACTACGACCAGTAATTCGTATAAAATTAAAATACATGATTATGACGATATGTGGTAATCTTTATTCAAACGGTACTACTTTTTATTTTTGATACTTAATAATATTATTTCTTAGAGACAACGAAATCGTAAATTGTCTTCTTCTTGTAAATCAATAAAAATAAATGTAAAAAAGTCAAATTTAATGATCTTATAGTCATACAGAAAATCTCATAAGCTGTGTTTTGGATATGCTAAAACTCCCATGTGTTGGGATATGTCACAATTTATATATTTTTACTGCCTATTGTAAGTCCTGAGGTAAAGTTTTTTCGGAAACTAACAAAAATAATGGTAAGGAAAAATAAAATTTGGGGAAAGTAGGCCAGTTAGGTAGTAGCTCTCTGCTCCGATGTCTGATCATATTAAATATGGAATCTATACGACGCCTACACTGTAACTTACAGATTCTTCAGTCCTGAACAAATGTCTAACTAGGACATAATATTTAGTAGTGCTCGCATCGATGCATACGAGTATGTAAAGTTTTAAGTAAGCCGCCTGGTTACCATAACACAAGCTCTCTTGGGTCTTACTTTGAAATCTGATGGCCGTGTGGAGAGGTGTTCCAAGATATTATTAACATCATTTTATTACATGTAAAGTATCTCCTTATCTATGTGCCCATCCTTTATTCGAGACCACTGCCTAAGCATTTATAAGTTAAACTGCAAAGCCTAGCACGTGTTGTTAAGTAAAGACGACAAGCATCAACAAAAGAGCGGGAAGAAGTGACAGTGCACTCTTCCAAAAAGGGTTGCATAACGACTTAATCCTTGAATATGTGAAATATTATCACATATTGAATAGCCATTTATAATATTATTTCGGTGTGTGTCAGTTCATCGTTTGAATGGGTGTGAATTCTGTTCTATAGGTACTTATGCTATTTTAGTACCTAATCATAAATTTTGTGATTGATCTCCTACAAATTATTTATATATGTTTGTTTCAAATAAGTCTGCTATTTTATGTAAATACCTATGTATTTGTACTATTGTCTTATTTTGAGTTTTGTAGCTAAACCTATGTGTACTTACGTGTACCATTAATTAATTATATTAAACGCTAACTGTGATGTTGTGTAGATATAAACATTTTATCTGCCACGAATTTAATAAAAGTATATTAATAATTGAAACACCAAATTTTTACAAATATTATTTTATTGAATTAATTAGTATCTAGGTTTATTAAATTATACTTATCTTCGAAAATCTTAATTAAACCTAAATTTTTATAAGAAATTATTGTTAATATTGTTGCTGTTACTCAGGTAGGTATTCAGCTTTTACATATTAAGTATACGAAATTCGATAGTTTATATGCATTATGGTCTTTTACGCATTAATTAAACGATGCGAATTGGATGTATATTATGTGAACAGCACAAGAGTCAATATTATTATTTTGTCACTCCAATTTTATTACGGGGTAGGCATAAAGTACCAACTGCCACATTTTTCTATCATTGCAGTCCCGAGGTGCTCCTACAGTCATAACATCTCTTCATTATTTAGATTAGTAATATTTAAATATAATAAAGAACTTATACACGTTACGTAGCTTATAGAAATGCAAATATACGATAATATAGTTCTTGCATTATTGTTTAAAGAAAAGTTTATTTCTGTTCAAATAGATTATACAAATATCTAGTTAGGTAGAAAATTTCACATGCCGCTGCTTCCTACAAATACTAAGTACATAGATATCAGTATACAGATCAGATCATTATCATAAAACATCTTTTCACATTATACATAGTATCATATTATATTTGTTATAGTAAATATCTTCAAATGAATCAGATTCCTATATGATAACGACATTTTAATTATGAAATTTATAAATATGCCCAAAACTTAAAGTACCTACCTAAGTCGTAAGTGTAAAAATATGTTATTCACTGAGTTACATGCACTACTATTTTAATAAGACACCTGCAAAATTCGCTTGTAAAACGAAACAGCAAATGTAAAATTATTGAGCATTATCAAAATACTGGAAGCCTATTACATCTACCTTAATATTTACACAATACCGTATCATATTGTTTTAATTTTAACGGTTGGACTTGCTCCTAATATTCCGTATTGTTACTGTCAAAAGTTTATCACCATAGTTAAGGTAAAGATATTGTTAAAATTAAAAAAAAAATATCTAAAAAATTCCAAAGCATTTTTTAAATAAATAGGTACTAAGTATAAAATTTTAATAAATATTACATTCTGAAAGTTTATGTTTTATTCCACCCTTTTAAAATAAAGAATTAGCAAAGAAAAAACTTTTGAAAATTTATACGAGATTATTTCTATTGACTTTTATTTAATTTTCACCATTGATTAAATGACATTACATTGACATTTCATATCTGCTCATACAGAATCTTCAATCGACAATTGTATTTCTATTTTATTAATATCACTATATTTAACATTTATTCTGTGCACATTATTGTTAGATTATAATATGACATTGTTTTGTGCTGATAAAATTATAACATAACACAGGGTTATGATATTTTTACCAGAACAAATACCAGAACAAAACCAGAACAATTTTTACCAGAACAGAAAAATGATTTAACAATACACTGAGTACCTCTCGATGTTTGTGGCGCGTAGTACCGTAAATATATAGGTATAGCCAAATATAGTGTTACAAAAAATATGTACCGTCATAATTCTAATAAGTCCATTATCCATTTATGTATTTATTAATATTCTGTGATGACACTTATATCAAACACATAAAGTTAAAAATATAGAAATTGTGTGTGCAATTCAATATATTTTTAAGTAAAATTCAATGCAATGACAGATTAAATCTTTTCGATGCAAAACACTAGCATTTCATATGAAAACCATATTATATCACGAGTGTTACTTTTGGACGGATATTATTACAGATTTGTACCTACAATATGCCTAAAAATTAAATTTAATTAATAATTTATGAATAAATATGCATACTTAATTATGTACGTGCTACTTAATGCTAAATACATATTGACTCAATCAGGCCTGTTCATTATTAAGTACATTGATTCATATCCTTAATTGATATGTGTCGCACTTTATTCTATTTATATGTTTATCATATCGATAAGTTCAATTTAAAAAACTACGAAGGTTACACAGTCATTATCTTACTAACGTTACTAAGCTTATATTGTAAGAAATGCTTCCTATATTATTATAAAAAGTGTTAAAATAATATATAGCAATTATTGCTTTTTAGCCCGTTAAAATTCATTAAGGTAATGTAATGTACGATAACTTAAAATTCAGGCTTTTAATTTAATGTGTACCCCATTTTCTTTCGAAAGAAATTATCGCGAGACGTATTACATAATTTAGATAAAAACATATTGAGAATCGCTTTCAGATCACGATTCAAACCGGGATTCAAAAAATTCATTACGTCTTTATAGCGAAATATTCGAATAATTTCATTAAAAAATCGATGGTCTACTTTTGATCGTAATCTGCCGGAATGCAATTTCTGTCTTCATAGACATAGTCCAGTCATAGTCATACTCTTCATAGGCAAAAATTCAATAAGAAAATGTCCGTATTGAATTCTAGATTACGCAGACCACAGATAATGTCAAAAGTTGACCTTATACTTGAACATTACTTCCGATGATTCATGATTTTATCAGATTTTATCTTGATTATGTTGGCACGATTGACGGAGAAAGTATAAGAGACATTAAATGACATCGAACTGTGTTTTATAATTTAATTTGGAGATATTTAGTCTCAATAATGATTCGTATGTTTTATGAGTCTCAATAAAATCTCAATTAGTCGTATACATAAATATTTGTTAAGTAAATTAACATCGCCGTCTTCTCCGACACAAGATTTGTCATTGAGAATTACGAATATGCAAATAATATTAAGATGATTACTCTTCGATATGGGTTCTCGAATATTATAAGGTACATGGGCTCGATACGAGCCAGTCACGCGATACCTATTACAATACTAAATTTATTAAGGGTAGAAGTTCTGAAGAGCGTCTGAATATATTGAGTTGTATGTATCTCGTAACACGTAGACATTGTCACCAGGTTTTCCGTTGAAAACATAGGGTCCTTTTAGATTGGTGATCTTTGAATTGGTCGGTGCTGGCTTAGGTTTCGGCTTGTATCCAGTATCATACTCCGGTCGAGGCGCTGGTGGCATTATAGGCTGAGGAGCTCCGTATCCGAATGGATCAACAGGCATCTGGGGTACTTGTGGGTAATTAGGTGCACCACTCCATTGATATACCCCAGTTGGTTTTCCATTCGACACAAAGTCTAGGGGGAGATTTATGAATGGATCGGCAACTTGAGGCGGAACACCTTGCGGCATCATTGGAGACATTGGAGGTCCAATAGTAGGTGGCTGGGATACGTATCCCAACCCAGGAACAAACATATAGGGGGTAGGCGGTAATCTGATGTAGAAAATGGGCGAGTTATCATACTGTAGGGAGTTGATGTTGTCGTTGCGGTAAGCGTCAGCATTTCCATTTTTCTTCTTATTTTGCTGTCGTCGCCTTGAAGGAATTGTTCTGGATAAGTCATCGTCATCAAAGCTGTCGTCGTTCACGGAGAAAGTAACGTCTTCATCGTCATCTTCAGAATAATCAAGACCAGACGACAAAAATGATGGGAAGTAACCAAATAAATTTAGTGCTTTATTCCTTCTGGCATTCGGCTGAGGAGACTCTGTGGTGCTGACTTCCATAAATTTATCTTGTAGTTTACTTTGGCGATTTGGGCTTGTTTCTTCCGTTAATGATGCCTCCCGAGATCTTCTGGATCCTGGTGCACTTTGACTGTGCAAGACAAAGCTCAGAAGAACTAATGCAAGCAGTAGGCTGGATGACCCCATTTTGGTAGATCTGAAAAAAACAATTTTTTTTATTGTACAATGATGATTACAAAACTTAAAGAAAGTAAAAATAATTACGGTGGCAAATATAATACATAATGGATACGAAGAGAAAAACGATAGTCTATAGTAATTCAAATTAGGTACTCTTAATTACTACTAACACGAGACACAGGTTATAGGTAATTAAATAGGTCGTAACATGTTGGAAATATTCAATGATTTACCTAAAAAGTCATAGTAGATGGCAAGTCATATAGTAATCAAACAAATACTATTTAAAACTGTCTGTTATTCCTTAAATAAATAATTAAGTGGAAGTGGAACTGCATGCAGTTGAAGACTAACAGCATCTATGTGTCCAAACGTAATCTAGGATTCTTCAAAGCAAAGGTGAGAAGGCATTTCCTAGGTGCGTGTTAGATCTTAACACGAATCTGCGTTTTCTATCGCGGTCCAACGCTTGCCTATCACATGATAAAAAACATGTTTTAATCTACACGATTATTTTGATATTTATTAAATATACCTTGTAAGTGTTGTCCTATGTTATCCTATAAGATACATGTATATTTGCACTTGCCAACTACGAAAGGCCGCTTGTATTATTATGCTAATTCGTAATAAAATAAACTCTAAAAGACTACAGAAACTTTACACATTACAAAGTAAGACAGGCAGACGAGATGTTGCTGATTTTAAAATAGGGCCTGTCAACTTTGACAAGCGATGAAATCACTTGTTATAATTCTTAAATCTACTCATCATTGAAAATTGAAAGGTAGATTGTAATTTCCAGTCATTATAATGTCAAAATGTAAGCATAAGTAAGTCTTTAGTATATCACTTGCCTATGAATAGCAATGTGCGATTATTCAGACTAATAAATGTGAAAGATGTTCAATAAAATATTCCAGTACCTAAGTATCTTGAAAACTAAAAGCTTATACGTATTTTCTTATCTTATGCTATTAGACGAGTGATATAATTTAAAAAGTATCCGATTGAAATGGTGTAAATAGGAATACATAAATAAGAATATATTTTTAATACGCACATATATATTGGTTTCTTGCAAATTTCTCTATTTCAGTAGAAGTTATTACTCTAGTACTTATTTTTTGGGGCAAGTAAGCGATGAATCACATTTACTATTTAATACAAATTATAATAATGTGACGGTGCCCACAAGTGTATAATTTGATAACATGAAATACATATCAATAGAAACATTATCAGAAATTATGTTTATTGCATACAAAAAGTAACTTTATTATGAAGATATGAAACTTAACTACTTAATAGCCAGCGCAAAATTGTTTCGAGATAAAAATAAGATTATACCTATAAATATGAGAAATCACGTACAACGAGCGTATTATTAAATTTATCTGCTCTACTCAAATATAAACCTTATTTTAACGAACTCAAGGATTATTATGATTCTGCTACTCTAATGCAATTTGCGTGTAAAATGCTTGTAAACCAAATGTCGAATTAAACTTGATGAGTTGACTTTAGTTGTCTTTTTTTAAATAAACAAGTTATGTCAACATCAAAATGCATAAATATAAATTAAATACTAAAAAAGGACATACAAAATGCAAAAATATTCCTCTACCGTGTCATACGCTAATTGTTTTGCATAATGCTTTAATTATTAAAACTGTGTGAATATATGGTAGCTAAGATGAGACTGTTTAATTGCAGTAATAAACATACATAGCTGCGCATTTATGTAGGAGCAATTAAAAAGCTTTTGATATCATTAACTTCACGCATTTAACACCTCAAATGTAAACACATAGTTAAACCTAATGGATTTAATTTAACAATCCTTTTAGGACTTTATTGAAAACTTTTGGTAACATGAAATATTAATTACTGAAAAGATTAGACGCCTTCTATTATAAATTCTCTAAACAGGTTTTCTTATTCTTACATTATATTACCTTATTTGTATTTGATCTCAGTACTTTTATATAATCTATGACCGCTATGAAAGGACAACTATTATGACCAACCGTCACAAAGCTTATGAAACAGTCAAATTTGGACCTGACAGTATCTACAGTGTGATTTATTTTATAATTTAACCTTTATTTAACAACCACAAATGCAACATGCAGTATCTACTTTTAAAGTAATAAAATTTTATTTCGAGTTGTACCATACAATGTAATGTTTAACACACATTTTTCGTTCCTTTTACCATATTTCAGTAGCTGTCACTTAGCACTTTACTATTTACGCGGGAAGATTAGGTACTTGGGAATATCAAAGCTTTTAAATTGATTCCCTTCTCGTAATAAGTTATTGGAATATTAGCTTTTTTTTAAAAAAAATGTAATTATATTTTAATCAACCGCTGTTTTAAAAACTATAAAAATATATTTCTTTGATTTAACTTCCAATGTCCAACACGGAGTCGGCACAGCTTGTTCAACATAGGAAATATCTTAAAATTGATTTACTGTTGCCTCCATCAATCGGCTAGCTAAAGGAGGTAGACAGAAAGCAATAAACATATTGAATGTGATAATTTATCATTCCCATACAAAAGAAAACGAATTATCACAGAAGAATTAACTGTCATAATACGTCATTGTGTATTTCTTCACGCCTTATGTTTATGAAACCGCTAGATTGTGTTGATGACTGCCTCCGTCGAATCTGACACCAAAAAATAGTAAAAGCGAGCTGTTACATTAATATAAAAAACGATATAAACTTGACAAATTTACTTTAATAAGACGGAACATAAACAAGATAGCTTTTTTTTTAATTTGGATACCTTTGCATTTCATGGACCTAAAAATTTGCTTAGAAAAATGTCATTATCATCTTCAATATTAACACTTTTATCATTGTGCTGTTCGACATAGGTTTTCAAGAAATACACTCTAGAAATATATGAACTATAAAATATGAGAAAAGCATTGACTAGAACTTTCATTTTATTTATTTGTATTCATAATGAGATGTTATTGCTTGTGTGCATATCATCATTCCGTTTTCTTGTTAAAGCCAGAAGCAATGTCTGCTGATACCGAGCTACACAAGTGTTTCTCAAGTATAGGGTATTTCCCTTTACTAGAAGTTTCCGATAATGCTTTCTTGCACTGAATCACATCACTTAAGATGACTTACTGGTAATAAGGTTCTTTTTTTGCAAAATCATTTATTTTATGAGTAATTCAATGATTGTACAATTGTTACAC
>DWEC01000441.1:0-17167 GCA_018245735.1 Microceris miodesmiata
AACATTTGATGTTCGACCTATTCGGTTAAGATATTTGACGCCAAAGTTATATATTCGTAATATCACTACCTAATGCCATCGTTTAAACAACTTATACAATATCATAAGCCGGTTATTAACAGCACACGATACATCACTCGCTCCAACCGTAAAGCCATTTAATTACAACTCGAATTTATCTCTGAACATAACACATTAAAACGTCGCAAACAACATTTGGGTTCCACCTCGCGAGCATCGGTCCGCTCAAACTTCATCCCGTAAAACGAAACCACAATCCGGAATCGTACGACTGGATTATGAGCATGCAAAACTGTGGCAGGACGCCACAGGCTAACACCTAATAAACTAGTTAAAGTAGACAAATTTATTAACAGGTTCGCATATATATAAAATAGTTTAAACACACTCCATGGACAATCTCGAAATTTCTAAAATGTTCTGTACGAAATAGTATTCCCAAAGTTGTATGTAAGTTAGCGGTTATGCGATTGCACTAGTATTATTTTTAACAGCTAAACATGTAAGCGAACAGAGTTTGATATCAAACTCTCTAAATTTACCATTTGAGTAATGTTGCATACTACAGCACCGATCTCAGATAGACCACATGAATAATTTTCATGAACTTTCTTCTACATCTTCTAGCTTAAGATGGAAAATAAGTACCTACAGAAGAATACCTACGCTGCTTCTTATAACGAGTCATCTTAACAGCTAGACCTAGGGCGAGAAATAAGGATTCGAGAGAAAAATAAATTAAAGTGTATAATAACACAAAGACGCCTCCAGACATTTTGTTTAATGACTTATTATTATTTCAAACTATTTGTATTGTACTATTTAAAATTTTACTGTTTTTAGTATTGGCCCACCCCTTATCCCATGGGAGGTATAACATAACTGAGGAAACATGGATGTACTACATTCCTCGGCCTACCCCTTTGGAAAAATACACGCACGATGTTACGTTACATACAATTTGGAACCATTCAATAACCACAAGAAAACCCGAGTAGGGATTATATACCGTACTTCATTAAAAGGCTCAGATGCGTGAGTACAGGGATAGGTGGGAACAATTCGAAAAGTGAATACGACCCCGGGGGACGATAAGTTTCAGCGGAATGAGGGTCATTTGTTTGGCAAAATGTTATCTTGGGCACGTACGTACGCTAAGTGTTAAAACATATTCTCAATCAGGCGAAAGAGTATTTCAGTTCACGGCTGCAAACTACTGAGGGTTTTTACATTTAAATTAAAAAATACTAAATTTCTATTACAATGTGATATCTGTTTGATTGATGACTTAGATATTATTTAATTCCTATGAACCATAGCATTGATATTCTCCAATCTCTCTTTGTATGAAAATATCAAAACATATATTCACTGTTACACAAACATTAGTCAGAACTAAATCCAAGTGCGAATAAACCTATTCCGATATTAGTTCGAACATCAACAAGCAGATGTCGCTGATGGTGAGCGAACGCTACACTCACCTGATAACGTCAGTCAGCGACATCCAGATAGCCGTGATGAATGAGCCGCGACTCGCTAAATCCGGTTCTATTCGATTGTAAATCCACTTTTATTCCTCTGTAAATACGACTAGTGTAAAAACCGATAATTTTGTTTACTATTGTATTTGTAAACCCGTTATTAGCGGTTGGGTGCGAATTGGCACATATTCATTGCGCCCCATTGTAACGATAGAACGAATGTAATTTTTCTATTGCAATTTATTCTATTTGAATTATTTAAGACAAGAATGTATGTATATACATTTTCCAGGTGATCGGGATATATCCTAGGCTGTATCCCACATCGCACCGTCAGATAAGACTAGTAAAACGCGAGCCAATTTCTAAGTAAAGAAACAGTATATGAGCAACCACATTTGCAATAAGATAGTATTATATTTACTCTAGTAACAAGTCAATTAACATTTGAATACTGCTATAAATACATAAATATTAGGTATAAACGGAATGCATTAATTTGGAGTGTCTTTAATCACGATCTGTTCTAACCACGAGCCATCCTCATGAACATTTTGATTTTAACGACACGATGAAAATAATGGCGTATTGACCAGTCGATTCGACCACAAGCTTTACGTTGCTTAGTTTGACGGAAGCTTTTAAATGTCTCAACACGGTTAGCGCCACAAGCGCTTTTCTACCATCTCAGTAAAATTTCGTTCTCATTTCGTTCGTACTATGAGCTGTTTACAATTATGGCCTCAAGCAATTTCTCCCTTCAAAAAGACACTACGAGTAATTGTTTATTTAGCATCGAGTGTAAACATTCAAGCGCTCGAAGCGTACTACTTTCAGTTCTTAAGCGCTGCTATTGGGTACCCGATATCATGTGTACAGTGACTCATTTTTAAGCGATACAATCACTTTGAGTGTAGCTTTGTGTATTTTGGGTGTATCTTATTTCGGTGTCGTTTCGATTAAAGTATTGTTTTGTAGAAATGCTAGCGATTTATGGTGATATTAAATAAAGATTACATAGCACAACATCACGCCCGTATTTCCCGGAAGGGTTAGGTAGCGGAGTGTAGTGTGTTCCCACGTCTCGATAGTTATGTTATACATCCCATCACTGAATAGGGGGTGTAAGCCTGTTATTATACACCAGGCACAAATCCAGCCTCCGAGCTTCCAGGAATTTCAAGTAAGAAAAATCCAGTTATACACGACCTGAGCATCGAACCTTACCTGTCACTATTATATTAAAGTTACCTCTAACAATTGCATAGCTCCCGTCCTTACTTTTCGAAAATAATTATAAGAAATAAATACTACACATAAATGCAATCAGAACCTACATTCGGTTGCTCATAATGCCATTACAGTTATTTCATTTTTCAACAGGAATAAAGCGCAAAAATGGTTGCCCCTTATAAGATTTGTCTCGATGAATATTAAAACGAAAGCCTCGCGGATATCTTTAAACAAGGAGAATTTCTCAATTTTGAGTGGAGAAAGGATTGTTTACCGCCACTCGATTTCGTTGTTAGCTTTGTATAATTCTCGCCAGATTGTGTTTGAACAGCCGCTGAGACAGCGCCGAAATAAAATTGGTTCCAGGAAAAACATTTCGTCTATAGAAGCATCAAACGGTCATAAACAATGCCTCTACATGTGTTGGTCATAGCTCGTGGGCGTAGGTATCGAAACTCGAATTGGATTAGTTCTTACGTGTATGTGATATAAAATGCAATTTAAATAGTAAAACCACTTACCATTTATCGACCAAACAAATAATAATTACTTTAAAAACTTACCAATTTAGGCCTAACGTGGCAAACGACAGATCTGGCCGACTCCTCATCGCTGGAACTCTCCAAACAGTCAGACAGTGAGGGCGAGCGTGGCTGTGGCCAAAGCTTTGGAACCTTTTCGGAATAAGAATTGGTCATGAGAGGCACCGGCAGCCACGAGGCCTGGCCACGCCACCACGACACTAACGCAGGCGCTACACCGACCACCATCGCGAGGCCTAATTTTACCATATTGGTCCAAATTTAATCGAAAATGCAAAACCGTATCGGTCCAAAACTAGGTATACATCATTCACCCGCTGTCGCCACTACAGCGTTTGACGCATCGTTCATAAATAAAAATCCGGCTATTTTGAATCGACGCAGTCTCGCACGCGGCGTGTCACCGAGACCGGCGAGGGACACCCGTCACCGTGACGCCGGCGGCTTCGGCCCCACACGTGCACTATAAGTCAATTAATCACGACGGCGGAACGCGATTTATAATCCTCGACTTTGATCGCGTTGAAAGTCGAACGAAACGAAGAGCGCGTCCTTCACCGCCAGCACGCGGAGGAATAGGAGCAATCGACGCGGAGATGTCGACGCGATGCAAAATCGAACAGTCGTTAATAGAAAGAGGAAAGTTGCACGGGTGCATGGGTAGGCTCCTCTCTCGCTCGCAAACGACTGACTCGGTCGTTGACGCTGGAGCCCCCCCTACTCCAGTGCGCCCCACCGTCCGCCCGCCCAACCGAGCAACCCCCCTTGGCCCTACGGGAGCGTGAAACGACCGCCTGCCGATAGAGCTTCTCGAAAACGCATTTTACAATGTTGCACAACGTACGACTTTTCTTTTAAAAATTAAGTCACGACAATAATTTCTTTTAAACGTATGTATATCAACATGACAATCTCCCGTGTCGCAATGTAGGTCAGGCCACGCAACTATTGCGGATAACCGTCTGTTGTTGATGTCGCAATAACTTTTAAATTTAGCATATCAGTAAATGTTTCACGCAACAAATTCTACATACATTCGAGTGTATGTACATGAATATTACGTAAATGCAGCGGAACTAAATTATGGCCAGTAAAAGGATGTCGATTCATTCGGCGAAAACAAGCGAAGGCTGCTCCGAAACCGTTACATTTGGCCAGCAGCCGGTTTGTTTTTAAGTTTCTTTTTTGCAGTTTCTCTTTGTATCTTAAATATAACACAGCTACTATATGCATCGCTACACTTGAACTATTGTCCTCGGGAGTTGACATCTCGGGCACGTCGACCCACTCGGCACAATGGCGTGCCATCTAAGCAGGTACCGTGTGAGGAACGCAGCTCTTTCATATTAATGATTTGCGCCAAACGCATCAGTTCAAGAACGCTTACGCCAATTTCCTTCCGGTTTTGAATCCTGTAAAAGAATCTGAAAGAACATCGAACAAAAGAATGATAAAATGATGATCATGATACTCGAATCAATATGAGTGTACCGGAATATGCATGTACCAAGTATATAGCGGTTTGTTGAAATCTTCAACATTCTCCATAGTAGTATCAACCTTAATGTAGCAAAGATTAATGAATCGGATTTAGAGAAGTCCATGAGAAATGTTCAACTTTCACCTTTCTCATATATAATTGGATGTCTCGCTACCGGAG
Source organism: Microceris miodesmiata (assembly GCA_018245735.1). NCBI lineage: Eukaryota > Metazoa > Arthropoda > Insecta > Lepidoptera > Hesperiidae > Microceris > Microceris miodesmiata. The sequence continues at coordinate 4,941 of DWEC01000441.1, forward strand.
ACTGCTATTTTTATTTTGAACGATGCATTTCTTGTACGTATTGTTGACGACACGTTAATTAAAAATGGAAGCTTTCAACTTTGTTCAACTTTCCTCATGAATATAAAACCGATTATAATTTTATTAATAAAATACACAATAAACGTAGAAGAAACACGTTAACTCTGTATGGATAGGTATTTGCAATCAGTGCAACATAAATTACATAACACTCTTGTTTCAACGGGGACAATCATCTTTATTAACTACTCTATTGGCACTAAATTTTGTTACAAGAAACTTTTCTAGAAGGTAAATCGGTGTGAAGCAAAAACATATTTTTGAAATTAATTCGACCTTTGTGTAAATTAGACACGGGTTTCACCAGGTACTGCGCAATTGCATCAGCTTTCGACGGGAGGCAGTTGGGGGTTGGGGGCGCAGACAGATCGATGTCGCTGACGTCACCAGACGGGCCACCACTGTATGTGTGTAATTTGATATTACTATACTACTTAGAGGGATAATGAAAAGTTTGCTTACCGAGACATTTGGAGGTCATATTAATATTCTACTATCCGGTTTTACTGTAGGATTAAACCAAATACACCGATTAACAGGGCATTTTATTAACCATCATTAGTGAATCATCTAAATTCTAAGCAATTTGTATTTCATGTAACGTAACGTATCGTGTAAAAAAATATGGAACAAATCACTGTGGTTGTAGACAAAATGAAAAAAGACAAGGTGACAGAATGGGATTGATTCGCTTATGTAATTACAACCGCCTTTCGTGAATATGAATCATACTAATATTATACATGCGAATGTAAGTTTGTTTATGACGCTTTCACGCGAAAATCATCATGAAATTTTGTACACATGTTCTTGGAGGTATCAAAAGTAAGATAGGATACTTTTCTGTAAAAGTATTTTTTATGTAGGATAAAAAAAATATTTGTCAAAAAAATCTCAAAATCTAGCTACTTCAACGTCATCTAGCATTCCAGTAATGAAGTTCCAACCCTTAGTACCATAACACCGTCGCACTGTATTACTCACAGTCACGACAATATCCAATCCAATCCAATTGACTATAATTTTAGCCGTTTGGAATTTTTTTATATTATGGTTATTTTCTTCTGTCATTTTTATTTCATATTTAAATTTTTGAGGTTAACTGTCATTTTTGTGGTTAGATGCCACTTAATTATTGCCACTTTATTAACTTTAATAAAAATGATATACATGAACTATGTCCACGAACTTTATGTGGCAGACCAACGCGAGCGAAGTCGTGGGCAAAAGCTAGTATTGTAGCATATATCAATAAGTTTAGCTGCGATAAATATGACGGTATTTTTTTAATTAAGTTAGAATTCTCTTGTATAGTAATGCAATAAGAAATTGTGCATTTTTAGGTTTGTCTGTAACACATTGATCTACGTTTAAAATGCCTCCATACATTGAAAGGGACTTTGTTGCTATAAAAAACATGTTTGTTAATCAATGTTCAATAAACTAAATCATAAAAAAGCACTTTAGATATGTATGTCCTAAAATTAATTAAAATGTTGTATTTTAAATGCCTCGTCGATTCGTCGCTTGTTTAAAGTAACATTTTAAAAAACATGCCTCGATCCGGTATGTTTGATGGGTCCGTAATCGGTTTTTTTTAGTTTCAATGATCCGCAGCTGGAACTTTTTATCCGCAGCAATACCAGGAAAGCATAAATACGAGTTTGTTGTACAGTGATATCAACGCTTTAATACAAAGACAAAATACTCGTAGAATAGACTCACACATAGACTATAAACGTTAACATATCAAAGTTGAGTATTGTGTCCCATTTTCTTCAATTTGATAATTCAGTTGAAGGAACGAGACGGAAATCAACGAAGCAAGCCTATCATCCCTCTCTTTTTTCTGCGTACTTGTATATGTATGTGAAACAGAAGCGTTACCCTCTTCGGCAATGTGTGTGTATTGCTGATTCCAACGAGTAGCGAGTCCTACGGGAATATTCAATAAAATTATTTTTGCCTATTTCCTTTCGACCGCTGGAATGTTGTTTCTTAGCTTTTAAATCACTGGGCTATATCAAAATATTTGTTAAAATGGAATTTATCAAATATATAATAAGCAAGGGCCCTGTAATTATTGTGCTGTGCAGTATCTTTATAATAAGTGACATAAAGGAGAGTCCGCTTAGTTCGTACTGTTCAGATAAACATGTATTATGAAATGAGCAAAGAAAATGCCGATTAATGACATCCTTTTACCATAATTACCATCAATAAAATCTCATTATCGTTATTAATTACTATCAATACTAACTCTAAGCTAGCCTCCTCTCAGCAGTAATTGACTTAACGGACGGGTCCCGTAGGTTTACGTTTTTCCATTTTCACTTCCTCACTCTTATTGATGTGAAACCTCTATAGCCGCTGGTAAAATCGACTGTTGACGTGGCGTGGAGTCGCCACGCTATAGGATGGTTTATTTGTAGTAGTGTGCACGGTGTGGCGGTGTGGACATTTTTGAATTTTTATTTTTGTATCCGTAATATTGCATTTTTTCATTATGCCATATGCGTATGACTTGCACAAATTAACTTCGATGTTTGACATCTGCCAGGCGTCCCGTAACGGCTTACATTTCTTTATACTATCATTTAAAGTATTATAAATAATAGCTTAAAATACAGAGTGCATAAAAGAAGACTCAAAATGCAACATGCAAGTAGATTCACATGGCTCGCCCTTGGAATTTATAATGGAAAAACATAAATCTACAGGGTCCCTCCGTTAAGTGTTAATATACATATTTATATTTTGCAAATTATCTTACTTCACAGAAAACAAATTAATGCTTGTAAGGTCTTAAATGCCCGCGCAGATGTAAAATAGCGGTAGTTACTGAGATAAATCATGAAAGGAATTTACAATCCAATTTTAATTGAAAGTACATACTTGTTATAAATATGCTGTCCAAATAGGATTCGTATCTATCCAATACTTTAAACGCTTTCGCTTTTGTATACTTACATTCTGGGATTATAACATATAAAATGTAACAAAATCTGAAACATCACTTCTGTTTGTGTTCTTTATTCTATGCATCGCGAAATTTGATTTTTGAAACACCTGCTTGGCTGTTATGTTCTCCTAGTGATATTTTGTATTTTTTTTCCATAGGCCTATGTTGGACTCAGCCACGTTGAAACCATCCGGACTTTCTTCTCTACACCGAGCATGTCTTTCACTGACTGGCGAAGTAAAAGGAAGATTGAGTATATGGAGAAATGTTGTTTCCTATTTCCATTTTTATATAAGCAGATTGGCACTGAATTGATGCATGCGCCTTAGTAACATTGTGACGTAACACGTTTTTTTATAAAAACGGACATCACACATGAATGACATGCGTTTTGCAGTCCACGGCATATAGGTATTATATTTTATAAACATAGGTAAGAAGATAATTTCTTGCACTAGTGAATTGCATTTTTCTCATATAAAAAAATATTGACTCCATAATATATTTTCTTCAATTTGCCGTATTTTATTTTCTTCAATTTACAAAACTAGCTTGCATGATTAATTTTCTTAAATTTCCGTAATTGGCTTTAGTAACTTGTTTTATTGGGGTTTGATGACTGTGCATATTATTTTTTTTATTGAGTTTGTGTAATTAATTTTGTGGAGGTTACATTATTAATTTATATTGGGGTAACAAATTTTTATTTTGTTCAGTTTGGATTATTCATATCGTTATGTTCACTTATTGCATATTAGCTTAAATTTGATTTATTTATACAACAACTCTATTTACGAAATAATAAAAAATAATAGAAATGGGGCTATCCGACAGAGAGCCAAAGTTATCGACATAGCCCAAAGGATTAGCAATCTGAAGTGGCAGTGGGCTGGTCACATCTGACGCAGAACCGATAGCCGCTGGAGCAGACGTGTCCTAGAGTGGAGACCGCGACTTAGGTGCTACGTAGGTTAGAGAGCTAGGTGGAGTGACGATATACGCAAAGTGGCTGGCAGTGGTTGGATGCGAGGAGCTGAAGATCGAGCTCAGTGGCGTGCCATTGGAGAGGCCTATGTTCAGCAGTGGACGGTAATAATTATGCTGATGATGATGATGATGAAAAAATAATAATAATTCAGACATTACGGAAATATTAAATAATTTTATCTACATTAGTTAATATTATTTGCGTACGTGTATATCTAATAACAATAGAAATATTTTATTTTTTCTTGTCTTGGCGTTAAAACTATTAAATGAGGCTCAAAACATAATTTTTAGTCAATCGTAATTGTGTTTAATTTTTTTTTCATTCATTTATTTTTTAAAATGAAGAGAGCGCTTCTTGCTATAAAATAGGCTCGAACAAAAATTCCAATCACCAACGATTCAGAATGTATTGGAGTTGTTGCACACATACCCGTCTAGGAGTATTTTCCCCAACACATGTATGATTAATTTCTTCGCATGGGCTTGTGCCTATCATACATTATATTAAATGGGCTGGTAGCTTTAATGTAACACCCTAATGAGACGTAATATAGAATACTCTGTTTGTGCAAACGAGATAGGGAACCCATGTTTTGTAATTGTCAACACACACAAACAGCTGTATCTGTCGGGTAACCTCTCGTTCGCGCTTTATAAAAAACTTCAACGGAAAATATTATAAGAAAAGAATATAAAGTTCTAATTTTATAACCAAAACAAAAAAATACGACTCTGTTATTGGCGTGTAATCTACTCATGTATTCAATCAATTATGTGTTCTATACCATCTAATTTTTGGAACTTAAAAGAGATGGAATGTATATGGAATTGCAAGAGTGAAAGAAAACGATACACGAGTGCGACAAAATATTGTACCTACTGCGAAAAATATTATTTTCAGTTTGATTTCAGGTGGATAGGGTGTTGCACGTGGCTTGTCAGCTACAAGCTTCTTCGTTTTATGAAATTCTTGTAGCCTGTATCGTAATTTGCTACAACTGGGGGATCGGTCTATAAATAATATTATATATTATGAAGGAAGAAGAAGAGCATGTTATGCGAAGAATCACTTCAGTTTAAGGACGATAAGACTCCATATGTACAAGTGTACATATTTATTTATTTATTTAAATTGTGATAATAGCCGCCCCTTGATTATAATCGTATCAAAGATTTTTTGCTTTTATCGATTCGTGTCATAATTTATAATGAAGAGTTTTCACCTTTGAGAGAAGTATAGCAAGGGCTTATTATTATTATTGCACTGTTAGATCAAGTCAACTACTTGATTGTACTGTAATAAAAATGGACTGTAATAAAAATGAAAATACATCATACATTTTATAGCAAGTATGTACAAATTATTTTTATACCCATCGATTAGTTGCGTCTCGTTGGTCGAGTGGTTGCAAGCGCGACTGTCGATCGGGAGGTCCTGAGTTCAAATCCCGGGTCGGGTACTATTGGATTTTTCTAATTTGGATTTTCTAGTAGTGACTGGGGACTCTGAAATTGTGACCGGTGTATGGCAATAGTCTCACCGCCTATTCCACGGGACTTAAACGTAACTGGTTGATCGCAGTATTTGAAAATGTTTTACGCAATAGCACATTACTTCACTGGAATGCTATAAAGACTTTAAAATCTCTATAAATAGATTAAACACGATATTAACAATTATATTAATAATTGTCTTTATCATACGTTATTGTCGAAGTTCTTCATGCGGTACGGATACACTTTGCTTGGCGAACTTAATTATTTTGTTAGCAACATTTTCGGTCCACGAAGAATATAATATGTAAAGTGACTACCTGAGTAACAGGTTTTATGATTATTAAAATATAATCGTTACTAATAATTGCTATTTTGCACATGGGTTATTAAAAAATAAGAGTTTGTCATTTCGGCAGAGGGTGGATTGTCGGAACGCCATAGCTGTATTTTTCGATCAATATTAAGGCTCAGTGTTTACTAGGAGTTCATAAACGTGAGAAAGTTACGAGTTTTCCCTTTAATATGAGTGCCCTGTGCTTCTGGAAATATTGAAAACTAGCTTTTGTACGCCACTTTGTGCCGTGGAATAGCTGCTAGGTGCAGAATTCTGATTTTTTTGGATACTTCATTTGCATTTCGCCGCCGTTCCGCCACAATTAATGGACACATGATAAACAGGAACAGATTTATTTGGTCTTTCATCTACTATTTCATCCCTACGTAGGGCATACTTCAAAAATGCTCTTGAAAATGCTCTTTAAAAACAAATATTGATTTACTTTTTATCAGGTGCCTAAATACAAAGTTTCATTGCTTTATTTTGGATAATGTGGGCTATTTTGTACCGGCATTATTACTGCATATTTTAACATGAAAAATAGTTATTGTGACATAACTGTAGTCCGCGGACTTTTTCATAGTCCGCGGACCGGACGCTGATATCCTCTATAACACACCTCTATAACACATTGTTAATAATTTCCGCAGCGTACGGGTTACAAGGATTTTTTTTGTATTATTTTCTTACGTCGGGGTACATTATCGAAGTTTTCATACGGATGATCCCTATCGTTTTTGAAAATATTCTACCGTCAATGTTCATCAGGAATAATGTAGAATTTCTAATGGTAAAAGAATTTTTCAAATTTCTTCAGTAATTTCGGAGCATATTCAATGCAAACAAACAATCAATTCGTTCCTCTTTGTTATATTAGGATAGATTATGTTCAGTTTTACATACAAATATTTATTTAGGTCGTAACGAGTACTTGTTTCACCTAATTTATAATACTTATTACCTATATATTCAATAATAATTTTTAATTTTCCACAAGTCCACAAGCCTATAAATACTTACATTCCATAAAATTGTTTACAATTTTCAATTTCTTTTAAAGACCCAAAAATTATGTACCTTACATTATTGTTATACTTTATAATAGTACAATAATTTTATTTTTCACCATATCTCTCTAAGGCGTCTCTTCGTACAATCGCTGGACAGTACTGGAACAAGTGTATGCCTTTTGGACTTGCAATAACCTTTTGGAAAAGCAAATTTCAAGATAAATCTACGTAAGAGAAATCACAAAACCATTCTTAAAGAGGTAAGATTGTAGGAAGTTGAAGTTAACATTTATTGAACATTTGTAGTGTGGTACTGTCTGTCGGTCCCTGCAGACGTCGTCCTGTCCGAAAAAACAGCGCCACTTTCAATATGATATTTGCATTTTAAAATATAGATATTTTAATTTTGCTATTCGATAATTACTTCTAAATGGAATCACCATTTTTGGTTATCGCACCGACTGCAACGCCACCTACCGAGTTCATTTGTGCATTTCAATTTTGTTGGAACCCACTCGAAAGTACACGTGATGACCATAATATTATGATCGTCGCTTTGTCGCTCAATCTGCATATTATAACGTATCTGTTATATTCAATCTACAAGTGAGTTCTTTGCAATTTTTTTATCTTGTGTCTTAATTAAAGAGATTTTTTGTGTATAATTGTATTTGTTCCACGCAAAAAGTAATGAAAGAGTTCATTATATGTAATTCATATGTAAAACTAATAATCAGGTGAATTATTGGAATTTAAATAAATAAGTTTTAATTACAGTTGATACAAATATTTCATCAATTCTATCACATCGTGCGGCATGATCTCATCGGAGAATTTTATGCACTAAAATAACATTGTTTCCTTTTAGTAAGTTTCGCTGCGTGTTTGATTTTGTTATTGTATCATGAAAATCAAATATTTACCTTTTGCTACTTTGCAATGAGGTAGCTATTTAGGGCACTTACAACACTACATGTTTCTCTTTCATTCCCGCCGTGTTTGCACGTCCTCTCAATCCTCTTAGACACTTTGTAGGCCACGCCTCCCTATAGTACCAATAACTGTGTATCAATCAATCTCCTGCCACAATATGACATCCTGGTATTATATTCGCACGTATGCGCATTTCTGTAAAAAAAATTGACCCATGATGCGAGCGTTTATGCGCCTAGTCGAACAGACGCGCATAATAGGGTACGCGCCCTGTATTTTGGTGGCGCACGAAATGTTCCCAGTTCAGTTATTAAATATTAAATTTCAATATTTGTCTGATACAGGGCAATGCGGACTGAATTCAGTTTGTCGGAGCTCTTTTTAAACTGGTTATATAAAGCCCGCTGGTTTTGACGGCTGAGAAATGCTCTTTTGCTTAGTGCCCTTTGTGGCTTGACGATTTTTGTAATGTGTTTTACAATCATCAGTTCTTGAGGATATGTTAATTTTATTGCCGGTCAATTTGGTTAACTATTAAAATGATTCCTCCTTTGTATGCGGGAATATATTTTATCTTAGTGAATATTAAGTTAAAAAACGATTCACATGTTGGAAACAGTTAAATAATCCAGTTTTTTTTATGATATTTACATAAAAAAAAATCATTTTTACATATTTTATGTTCCTAATATTGAACTTGTAGTAGTCAGATTAACGGAATTATGTATTAATATGAGAAATTACTAAAAATATACATACGAGTACTTGTCTTGATAGTGGATGTCACCAATGTAACATACGAGTATGAAGCCATACGTTCCCTTAAGTCAGTTCGCACAAGTGTGTACGTTTTGATTCTTGGAACAAAACGGCGAATGTATTCTATCTCTATTTCATGACTTACTGAAAATAGTGAGTGTGTTTGCGATTTGTGAGCGTGTCTACTTTTACAAAATGTAGTTTTGAAGTGACACATGTACCATCAGTCATCAAAAAAACCATGTAAGTTCAATTCTTTATTAGAGTCTTCTTATTGCCCTTGCAGCCAACCACACGTCTTTTTACATTGTAATTCCGTTGTTCACATACACACCTGCGTGACCAGTTCGCCGTTCCCTCATATTAGTCCACCCTTTCTTCTGCCAAACTGCCGCTACTTACTGGGCGATAATAATCTTAATGTTATTTAATCGAGTAGTTCAAATCAGAATTATTTGCTCAGTTTATCTTAACGCTATTTATAAACCTACCTTAAATAACTGTTCGAATAAATAATGGGCTATATAATTTTTTTCATTGCTAGGCCGGACAACTCCGCAACCATACATGGTCTGCAGCTCGAGAAGAGATTAACCAGAATAATATGATAAAGGTCATGGTCCAAGAATGTCTCACTTATTGTACATCTTAGTTAAAATTTTCGAACAATACATGCCTTCATCGAATTCGTCAGTAAAATTAAACTAAATTTGAGGCTATTATGTTATCACAGCTTGACCACCCGTAACGTGGAATCTCAAAAAGTGTTTGTTTACTTTCTTCGTATATTTCAGTGAAGGAAAGCGTAATGGGAAAATACTCCTGAGTGGATTTTTTTATTATTAAGGGTCAGTTTGTTAATTGGATTGCTTTTTTGTGCCATAGTGTTTTTCAATGACATGTAGGTATTAGTTAAATTGCTTCTAATTAAAATAAAATTTAAGAGCAGAGAGATAAAGCTTTTTCTAACGCATTTTCGATAAAACGTTGGCTCGGGTCTTATTGAGCAGGCATTAAATAATCGTCAGCCATATTGTACTGGGTATTTCTGGGTAAAGACAATCGCCATTGTAATTCTAGGCCAATTTTGTATTCTTACAGTCCTCTGCCTACTCTTACGGGGATTTTCCAGTTGTGAGATCCATTGATTCATTTCTTATTTATTTATTTTTATCACTCTCCTCTCTTCATTATATGCACACCCTGTTCGGTGTTACTGTTCAAATATCTGTAACTCCTACAAAATTGGTTATCTAGAAGAAATAGCTAATTAGCAATAAAACCGCTAATTGTATGCTTCTGACCCGATTCATGCATAAATTATATTTTGTTATTTCGTGATGTCATGTCTCTTATTGGTTATTAACAGAATAACACATGAAATGGATTTAAATTAGTTCTGATTTGTTTTAAGTTGTTATTGAACGGTCCGTGTATTCGGGAAGTTACGTCAATCTAGCTCTGCATATTTCTGTTCTCCGTTTAAGTTGTAATATACGCGTGATCCCATTGAAGGACGCGTCAACTTGACGAGATCTTTGCACTGTTATGGTGACAATTGGAAAAGTCCTTAATAGAAGTATGCTATCATGACATCACTCGTCGAAAAATTTACAACCGTAAATTGGTGTACTTGATAGATAGGTATCGCGCTGGCTGCATATTTGACCTAACATGGTGGTACGTTTTATAATCTGTACAATTTTGATTTTCTCATTTGACTCTACTATGGAAACTTCAGAACAGCTCTCTGTGGTACCGAATAAATTATTTTTGACACGAAGATAAGTGTTAATCGAAATATTTCTCATATTAATGTCGTTCATATTAATTTCATATTAATGTCGAGGTTGCCGTAGGTCAGTGCTACGAGATACGTTGTTCTACATAAATTCGTAGCTTTCTCTTACGCATACGATAAATTAAAACATTGTCTAATATACAGTTTAAGTATCATGTTTTTAGTATATATTAAAAAGAGAAAACTGATAAATTAAAAATAGAATTTATTTTTGGTATTAACGGCATTAAATACCAACAAGACTTTACTGTATTCTGACTACATACAATACAAAAAACTTTCACCATGGTCGAGAATGCCTTCTTTTTTATATTTATTATATAATCTGAAAACTTAAAAAAGAAAAGTTATTATTGTTGTTAGACAGTCCCAGGATATCAGAAAGTAAAAGAACTCCGAAATGACCTGGATAAATGGGCCGTTTAGAGATATAGGGGGAAACAAATGAATTACTATATACAGATATTTCACAATGCTTTTCATAAGGATGGTCTATAGTCAGTATTAAATTAAAGAATGAAGGTCTCATATAAATAGCATTTAAGGGGTCGTTGTTACTCCCAGTTATGTGTATAATACTATATTAACGCTAATATTAAATGAAACATCGAACATTCCATGTTTCAATAATTTTACAATATATTTGTTTTGTCTTACTTACACCAATGTATTGTCATAAGTTTCAATTTGATTTACTCAACACTACTAATAAACAATATTTGATGTACTTAAATTCGTTAACTAAACGAATATCTCGCGATTGCAGCTGCACACCTAATTCAACCGGAAGGAAACATTTTAGGGCGATTTCAGTGACTTTATTTATTAACAAAAGTTTGAAGCAATATTTATCGAAAGAAAAACACCCGGACGTAATTTTTTTTGGATTTCTTACATTTATATATTTTTTAATTAATTGTGTATATATAAGCCTATGGAAAATAAACACGAATTAAAAGTCGTCTAGGATTAAGAAAATAGATTAAAGAAAATATAGTAAAGAAAATAGATTACATTTCAAAACAAATCAAGGTTCGTGTTTGTAGTATTATTTTTGCATAATTTCTAAAGAATTATAAATTACAATTTGTTAACTGTTTTTGTTAATGTAATAAGTTATCGAAAATTAAAAATCATTAAAATCTTAAGAAATAATCATGGAGCATTTTTTGTAATTATAACATAAAAAAGAAAGTACTTAGTTTCCAATTTTTCATTCATTTTTTTAATTTCGAAAAAGAATTGCAAATTGTAATGAAATTAATCCACCGGGCCGCATTCAAACCTACATCTTTCAAACTTTATGTTCGATGCTCGACCAAATGTGCAATCGAAACCGATGGTTTATAAACGTGAATTTTACAGTGACTTTCTGGAAATTGTAATAATAGAAACTTGTTTTTGAAGTATTACGTTTTAATATTTTAAATTAGAGAGACATCTGTAGGTGAAAGATTGAACTGAACTGAATTTGTGAGAAGGCGTGTGTAGACAGAATAAGCAAAGGTACGGTTGGCGCTATAACGTTTCGGCAACCCTAGTCCAGATGGCAGGAGTAAATTTATATTATAATTCTGAGATCTGGTTCTGTTCAAGATCTCTATGTCCAATGATTCGTGGTACAAGTCTAAAGGAACATTATTTTTAAGATGGGCTAAGGATCAACAATTTTAACCAAATAGGTCAAATATTCATCATCATCGTCATCATTATCAGCCTATTCCCGTCCACTGCTGGCCATAGGCTTCTCCAATAGCACGCCACTGAGCTTGATCTTCAGCTCTTCGCATCCAACCACTGCCAGCCACTTTGCGTATATGGTTACTCCACCTAGCTGGAGGGCGTCCTACACTACGTTTGCCAATTCGTGGTCCCCAC
>DWEC01000442.1:0-17158 GCA_018245735.1 Microceris miodesmiata
GGCCTGGGGATTCCCGAAGGAATCTCAACGACTTAACTTTGCACAAATGGAATTACTCGGTGCTCAACAAGGAATCGTTATTATTTGGTGAAATTATTTTTGGAATTATTTAATGAACTACGAAAATTTTAGTAGTACGCCGTCACAGTGTGACTACACAGCGTAGCACTTTTATAGTGTCACAGGTAAACGTGTTACTAGAGTTCATACAACTTTAAACTAAACGAAGGACAAGCTGCGTTTTTTTTTTCATTTTTTATCAGCTTACCGTTTCTCGTGTGTATTACGTGTCAAAGTGCTGATTATTAACAAACAGTTATAAAAACCATTTTTAATCATTATTTCAACTTGTTTTGTTCTCAGAACGACGAACCGTGCTATCTTTACAGAGTGTTGCAAAAAACATACTACAAGCAATAAATGCTACTTAGTGTTGCAGTTACGATCAACAAGTGAGATCATTGCTTAACAATCGATTATACACCGTCACACGTTACAAATAAAGATCAATTTTAATTTGTGAATGATGGATATGTTTACTTATTTCGGTACGTATGCATACATTTGCAATCTTCAGTGTAATGGCATCTACTAAAAAAACAGTTCATTTTAATTGTTTTAAAAAATCTGATTTCGCCTCCTCAACGATGTTTAACGATATACAGACGGACCGTACCTACCCTATACTGTAATGGGTAGTTCTGTATTCCAATTACTTTTCGATAAACGTCCTACCAGTTGTAGACATGTGTAAGAATATATAAAAAAGTAGCAACATTGGTGAAATACTAAAACTTGAGGAGTTTAATTACCTCATGTTCGGTGCAAAAAATTATGGCAGAGCTCTTTATATGACGGGTTAATTGGGTTGTTAACACTGTAACACCTATTTCTGATTCAAATCGTGAAATAATTAAGAATTTAATTGTAACAAGCGACACTGACTCTTCGAACTAGGTATAGAATTATATACAACATAACAAGACATTATCACCACGATACTAATTGTGTTAAAGGCATCGTGATATTTGAGTAATACCAAACAGTTGCATGCCAGAAAGCATGTGCATTGCATGTCTAACCGATTGCAAAATAAAATTCACCTTGACGTTACAGTATATCGGAAAATTCATCTGTAGTCGATAATCACATAATTTTCGTAGTTCGTCAAGCGCAGGAGGCTCGCATTAATTAGACCAAAGTCTCCGGAAGTCCGTCGCGTGCTTCCACAGCCGATAGCCCTTTGAATTATTTATACTTTTAATATTGTAATTATCATACAGCGGCTGCCTTATTATCATTTATGTTATTATATTAAATGTTATAATAACGCTCACCACGGAAAGGTTAGGCCCTGATAGGGAGATAACGTTGTGGGTTTAATGAGCTGCCGCCTTCGCTCACTTACGTTACTGTTCGCGAATAAGCGTGAAACTATAAGCGGAGCTCTTCAACAGATGAACGTACACAGTCCGCTGACCACGTGGTAATAACGTGATTTTATAACGAATATGTACGACATTAAACAAACAAAATACAGCCTTTTTATACATACTGAGATGTCACTGCTACGAAACTCAATGTATCACATTGCTAATAAAGGAATGAAATGTGCTATTGAATTGTCCCGTTGAAATTCTTGTCCGTACTTGCTACTAGTTATTCGTTGCTCTTCACCAGTGTAGTACCTGTTAGCGACGCATTCGTCGCGTCGCAGAATGCTAATTCCTTCGGCCTGTCTTGTCCCCCACGTTATTACACGCAAGTATATTTTTTTTACTTCACAATTTGTAGTCGTTTGTCGATGTTGACGATCTCGCGCAATTTGTGGACGCTAGCCACCGCGAGCGGTTTTCATTGAGATCGTTGTTGATGTTGCTATAATATACGTGACATACAAGTGATTATTCAATTATGCAGTCGCCAGTGTGCATTTTAGGTGCAGAATTGTACCCGTCGTTACATAATTATGAACAGTTCAATAAAAGAGTCAGGTTTAGTCTTACGTAATTGAACGGTTCAGTTAGACGAAATAGGATCCTATCAGCACAATATACGATTGAAACGTTCTCCCTCTCTCAAACTCGTTTTTCTGATGGATTAGCTTTGTATAATGCTGTATAATATGAGAACTTAGGGATATAAAACAGATAACACAGTCAATAATGATATCTTAGCCGTTTTGTTAAATCGATAAAATCCATATTTTATCAATTTTGTTTTAAAATATGGATTTTATCAATGAATTGATAAAATCCATATTTTAAAATCCATAGATAATTACATTCCATTTTGCACATTATAATTCTTCAGCAGTTAAAATGCATATACGAAAAAACAACAAGCAATTTATTGCAACAGAAACCGAACACCCTTTGTTTTTAACGAAATTAAAAACGCGATCGAAAAATTGATTACCAATAACTTTCGCATTAAAAAATAGCATATAAACATTCAATATGCGTTTTGATGTGTAAGAAATTTATTCCGCCACTGCGTAGGTACCCAGCCGAGTGTGGCACAGCTGCATTTTAGTATAGAATTTCATTAAAATTACCGGTTCTCGAGTAAAATAATGCGGGTAGATGAACGGTTGGTAAATGGCGGACACACGTGTTCAAGGAAACACTTCCTATGACCACCTGAATATAATTCCACTGGACTTTCACACGGTGACGCACTAAAGTGCCATTAACTAATGCGGTAAACATAATGGAAGAACCTGGTAGCGCCACTAAGTGTCTCAATTTTTGATTTTCGAAACGGAAAACTTAAAGAACTATCCCTCTTCTTTAAGCGATGTGTTCGTCCGCACTTAATTACTTTGCACTTTGTTTAGAACATATTGCAAATGCGCACACGGTAGACTCTTTCATTAAGGAAAATTACTTAGAGCGGACGATGTAAAAACTTCTTAGAGCCGCCGGCTATGCAAACTTCATAAAATGTGACTTTATATTGGCCGGCCCTCCATGCAAGGAGATTACCTACTTGAGCCCATACCAATATAGTAGCTTATAAGATATTATAATAAAGACATTCAAGTAATCGCTTTGATACCCAATGCAAGAAAAAGTAAGTTTAATAATTAAATAACATAATACTTGATACTTTATCTTCAGGTGTATCTAGTTATATCGAATATAAATTTACTAGTGTTAAGCCTGAATAAATAAATAAAATCTGACTTCAAATTGTTTAAATAATAATAATGATTAAATATTTTTATTGCACTATTGTTGTATTGATTTGTAATACCTACACAAATGAGTACGCAACATGATACACTCGGTCAAATTATTTCGCCTCTAAGCCCGCGCGTCTATCAGCAATCGAGCGATACCACGAGGGCACCGCGCCACGGCTCAACGCGCGGAATTAAGTTCAGAATGCCTTGCTTTTTAGGGCGTAAATTTTTGAAAAATATTATCGAACAAAGGAGAAGGCTTGTATCAACGCAACTATTTTATCGGATTTTAAAGGCTGTTTTGTCTTTTTTTATTCAAAACGAACAACCGGTGACCTTTATGTCTATGAAGGTTATGGCTTCGAAGACTGTATCGTGATTCACTTAAATTGTATACAAAATTATTGTATGTTTCTCAATATTATTATAAATACTAACACGTTTTTAAAGATGTGAAATATGTAGTACTCTCAATCTAAGAATAAACCCAATAATTGAACGATTAATGATTGACGATGAAGATGAAACATGAAAAGGAATAGAGGTCTCACAAAACCGGTTATCTAAGTCCGAATCATAAATAAATGTATTTATTTGACAATATATTATATTGTCAAATAAATACATTTTTTTGATACACTTTACCTGTAAAAAGTAGACAGACAACTTGATCAAGAATTATAACCCACCTTACCTATATCTTGATAGGTACAACATCAAGTAGGTAGGTACTCGTATAACGACTATTGTAAGAATATCGTTTTTGATCCTTTTTAAAATCTAGTGCTATGACAAGATTAATAATCACGGTCGACAAATGAAAAATTGTTTTCATTAGATGGAATGTTGTTTTCGTTTCAGTGTTTTAATCACAAATTTTGAGTATTTTGAACACAGAAATACCTACATTTTTACTTCATCACATCAGATTTTTCTAAAACGTCGATTATTGAATTACACATCCATATTTTTAACATTTGTTAAGTAAATACCAAGTACAATAATTACTATACGACTATTTTGAGTGATACATTTTACGTTTTGCTATAATTTTTTTTTAATATCATCAGTAATATCACGTTTCAATGACCAGCCATCCATTATCAGCCATTATCAGCCATCATATTTACATTCCATCGACCTTGGTATCTTGTATCCATAGTTTTCATGTCTTGGTGGAACCGTTCTCACTGTTCTTCACTAAAATCACCAAGATTATCAGGAAAATGATCCGCATGTGAATCTAAAAAGTGAAGTTTTAAACTCATATTACATCCCAATTCTTGATACGTATCCAATAAATTTGCCATAACATTTTTATGGTCTGTGTGTTTGTGATTTGCTAATAAATTGTTGACAACACCTTTGTGGGCCAGCCAAGCTTTTAATTTAGCGGTATTCGTTGTTGCATCAAATCTTTCATTTCGGTCAGATTTCATAGATCTAATTTGTGGTTCTTTTATTTTTGTATCAGATAATCTTGGAAATTTTTGACATAGATATTGAAAACTTTCATTCTCTCCACGATTTCAATTGAACATAATGCCAGAATAAGCAATATACGCATTTTTCCTAAACTTATTATTTTTTGTTTTTGCATTGAAGTCATAAAGTTTTAGCAATTGTAACAAAATATATCCGCACTATTTTGACATTTCCTTGAAGCCATTTCGGTTTTTTTTTAAGTTATTCAACAACAAATCACTGATAAAATTTAATAAATACTAACAGAATAGCGTAATTAATTTTTTAAATAAACACACTAAGTTTAGTAAAAATTTTGTAAATAAAGTTACTGTAACAGCTTATTCTCATGTGACTTGTTGCGAATGGGTGTGTCGCTGTTGCAACTATTTTATTTTCCCACGAGAGGTCGCGCAATTTAAGAAACGAGCGCCATAACTTAATAATTTAATTTACGTTGTTAAAAAAATTCAATGGCCAATAATCAAATTTTATTAAAAAAACTGATATGATACGATGAAATTAGGTCTAATTTAGTAGTCAGCACTGCAAAATCGGTAGAAAAAATTTATTACCCCTTAAAGAAGGGAAATTATTTTGGCCGGTGTAATGAATGACAAGATATCAGATGTTCGTAAAAAATATACGAATTAGTAAGTTGAAGTGGTAATGGGCAGGCCACATCGCTCGAGTGACTGACAACCAATGGAGAAGAAGTGACCGACAAGCGTCGATGAAGAAAGGTCATCGAGTGGCGACCACGTGTCGGTAAAAGGAGCGTAGGTCGCCCTCCTGCCAGATGGTCTGATGACCTGAAGAAGACAGCGGGAAGCTACTGTATTCGGAGGGCCCAGGACCAGAAGGACTGGCGCTGATTAGGGGAGGCCTATGTCCAGCAGTGGTCATCTAGAGGCTGTCGATGATGATATAAATTCAAAACTACATCAAATAAAAAACAAAAATTGCTTGCTAGCCTATTAAGTAGTGGCAAATTTACCGAGTCTAATTCCATCTACCACATCCATTGTGAACAGTTTATTGTGTAAGCAATATACGAAATGTTAAAACGTGCGTCGTCGCGCGAGTGTCGCACGCGTCGCCGTCACGACCCTATAACGCATGATGTTCGTCGCCATTCAACACCTAGCTCGTGTCTTGATTAATTATGTGGATGTTCGTGAATTTTACCAACGATGCATTTAGTCGTACATTTTAATGAGCTTCACTACACCTGGAAAATTTCAATAGATTTATATATACGTTCAAATTAGATGCGTTTGTTGTCTTACCTGAAGTGGTTACATCGCTGTCATAATAACACAACTTCAAGAAATCACATAATATTAACATATTATTCATAAAGTAGTGTAATGTAATCTTTGATCCAAGGCTACTCCTATAAGAAATGGGCGTGACAATATATACATATATATGGAATACTAAGAATATGCGTTAATTTAACTTTCCCCGTTCCTCAATCCTCCAATATCAATAAATAACAGATACCACAACGACAGAGACACCACAATATTTATGAATTATCGAAACTTATTTTATTTCGTATGTTATTATATCTGGATTTTCTGGAATTAAACGCACTGCCATATTACAATCGTCTACTTTCATGGATGACAGGCACGAGAATGGTCACCTAGTAGATGGTTTATCAATCTAATAGGTACATGCCGTGGATATTGGGGGGCAGCAAGGAAGCAGTCGAGGAGCTATACACTTTACTCAACTCGACGTACCCAACTCGCATGCCCAGCGTACGAATTATGGGCAAAAAACCCTTAAAGAATTCACAAGACCGCTAATAATAGGGAGCCGTGACCACCCGTGGACTATAAAAGGCTTGATAAGCAAGTATATGCTTGGAAAAACACCCTTCATACAAGACAATATGTGTGTTATTGCAAGCGCCAATATGTATACAGTTTAGAACTGAGCCTTTTGAAAAAGAGCGTCGTTTTTTTCTCCGCAACACATGTATACGTAGAATGTCTATGACACCAGGCGGTATGACTAGAGGACTCGACATGAATTATTTGAAGGTATGAATTTTAGTCTGCCAACCCGCACTTCGCCAGCGTGGCAGACTATGGCCTTAACCCTCTCAATATGAGAGGAGACCCATATTCCAACAGCGGAAATATAATGTGTCGATCACTATAAACTTTGCTTAAGCAACATAATATGAGCAACATACTTGTACATTAATATCCGAGTAGATACGATTATGTTTCAATCAAGCTAAATTTCCTTAAAGTAAATTTTACTAGCACGACATAAATTGTCAAGGCGTGGAAATTATCTTTATACGGTTTTAAAGTCACTTTAGCGCTAATACAGAAGTAGTTTTGAACAGAATTTATTGACCCACAAATTCATTCTAGATCTATAACAGACATAAATGATTGCTAATAATAATCTCGTAGACGACGTACACAGAGCTATATAGGTTGATTGGAAACTCTTTGAAATATTAATATTCCACATAGACCGAAATTTTTACATTATGGTGATTTAACAATAATAGTATTTTTAATGAAATTTAAATTTGAAATAATTTCTGATTTGAAAATTTGAAATAATAATTCCTGTTATAAAATAAAATGAAGTATTTAATCAAAATGTAACTACCCACTCCGATAAAGTGATTCGTTAAACTGATTTTAGTGATACATCGTTGTAAAGAGCGAATGAGTTTAATACGATTGCCATTAGCTCCCGAGCGATTCACATCGAGTAACAGTCACATGCCATTGATTTTAAAACCGTGTTTTTCAATTAAGAAAACTGTTTTGTGAGGGACTTAACAGGAAATTATATACATTATGGTTTGCTCGTGTTTTATCTGCGAATAAGCAGTAAAGTTTTTGTTCGAACTTGTATCATTCATGAAACCAGTCGACTGTTGATATCCGATATTGTTAGCTATCTGTGAAGTGTGACGTAATTTGTGTGTTAATTTGCGTTTCAAATTCAATATGTACATAATTCTGTACATTATCGTTGAGGAACCGCCATGACCGCCATAAATTTGTGTCAACTCCTCATTATTCAATGAGCAACATCACACATATATTGATGCATAGTCTTCTACGAGTGTGGATACTGTTTTATATTTGAAGTAGACAATTAAATCAATATATAACAATACAGTTTCAACTGAAGAACTTTAAACAGGGATGTTTTCTGGCTTCAAGAAAACATTTAAGAGATGTACCTACCTTGTACCTATTTGTTATACGTCATTCGGAAATTACTAACAAGTCTGGATTTAAATCTTTTTGTAAGGCTTCTTTCAAACAACTTTATTAAAATTTAAAAAATGCTAGTGTAATAGAAGAGAATCGAATAGAAGCGATAAATTTGCCGCTATCGAGTAGTTTTGAAATATACAATTTGATTATAGGTGAGTTTCATAAAAATCGTTTCATATTATCTACTACGAGCCCACGATTTCGTACAAGCTAACCTAACCTAACCTAACCGCGAGGCCGCATCGCGTTCAACCGACGCGCTTCCAGCCTACGCTGAACCCCATTTAATATGATGATTGATCATAGATATCTGAGCCCTATTTTTCTTGGTACATATTAAGTGATGATTGACATAAATTGACATAACTTCTTTATTTGTTAACCCATTTAAATGAAAAAAAAACACTAAATGTTAAGTGAAGCCCATCACAATACGTATAATCCTGAAAACTGGATTCAAATCGGATAGGCCGTTTCTGAGATTTGCGATTTGCACAAACAGCGATCTGTTACAGTTTTATTATTTGTATAGATTTTTATTGTGCCAATGATTTTAGAATAACAATCTTATCGATGTCGATTGTAATTTACTTAATGACACCTAAAAGAAGGCCATGAGAAGGTAATCATCTGAAACTAATACAAAATAGCAATTTCCGATAATTTTGGAGGTTTCAGCACAAGTTAATGTGAATGAATTTTGAACTTACATCAATGTAAGAATAGCAATATTGCTGATATTTTTAATTCCAATAAAGACTGTATTCCCAATCATTTTAGACTGTTAGTTGATACCGAAACCTGGTCATTTACTGCAGACCCCATGCGCAGGCTCAAACTCGTACAATAAACTGTGGAGAGAGCTATTCTCAGTATTTCTCTAAGGAACAGAATTCGTAACGGTGGAATAGACAAACTAGCATCTCCGACTTAGCCCTCTAATTAGGGTACTGAGTTAGCAAAGGAGACATGCACAGCTTGAAAGATCGATGACCGAAGGGCAAAGAAGATTATCGAGTGGAGACCATATCTTAGTAAAAGGAACATACGTCGCCCTCCTACCAGCGGTCTGAACACCTTAGAAAATAGTTCGATGTAGGATGGAGTGGCGATTGTGGAGGCTCTCTGTTCAGCAATGCACTTATGAAGGCTGATTGATTGGGTGCCTAAGTATAAAATAACAGATAAATAAACAAAACATTTTTTAAAAATGAAGAGAAGACTTTAATTGTAGATATTTATGGATAATAAAGTCACTGAAAAACCAGTCGTGCAGTAAACCTATTATTTTTTACTTGCATTTTTAATATGAGCATTGTTATTCTTGGCATATAGCAGCAACTTGTTTTTAATTTTTAATAAACATACGTAATTCGACAAGCGCCGGTAACATAATAATATATGATTAACATCGCATTATGATACATAATTCAATAGGAACAAAACGGTTACGTGGTGCAGAAATCCATACATTTTCATGAAATATCTTGGCTCCTGGTTTTCTTGGCATTAACAGCGTCATATGGCTAAACCGGCACACTCGAAAAGCTCAACCAGATTTGTGAGTAGGAAAGAAGCCCGGAGCAGGTTAAATGGAATAAGAAAACCTATTG
Source organism: Microceris miodesmiata (assembly GCA_018245735.1). Lineage (NCBI taxonomy): Eukaryota > Metazoa > Arthropoda > Insecta > Lepidoptera > Hesperiidae > Microceris > Microceris miodesmiata. The sequence continues at coordinate 9,531 of DWEC01000442.1, forward strand.
CCGGACCTGACTACTTTTTTAAATTCGCTGCACTTACGTACTTTTTCGTATTTTTAAAATCTATCCAAATATTTTAATCACTGAAATTATTGGATGCAACGAAAGTCATGATCAATTAACTCAATGATCCGAGACCTGTTGTCATAAAAAGCCATCTTTTCAAACTTCTTTCTAAGTACAAATATCTCAAACAGATCCTGCAATTATGTAAATTAGTTTTGAGAGAGACAAAGTAGTGACGAAGAATTCTAGTATGTAGTTCTCATCACCAACATAGTTCAATGGATTAACTTGCTGAGGCAATGGGCTGCGCATTTCTGCCGGAGAACCGACAATCGGTGGAGTACGCGAGTTCTGGAGTGGAGAACGCGGCTCGGTAAACGTAGTGTCGGGCGCCCTCTGGCCCTGTGGGATGACGATCTGCGAAAAGCTGCAAGCAGATGCTGGAACTGAAAGTTTTGAACCAATGCATCCTATCCGTTACGACATATGGAAACAAATTATAAACAATCACAGTACGATTATTCCACAAATAAAAAGTCGCTCAGCGAAAGTCAAAGAAATAGCTCGGGGAATTAAGAAACTGAAGTGTCTACAGGCTGCCCATATCTTCCGAAGAACCAAGAACCATTAAAGTAAACGAGATCCGAAGTGGAGATCACGGGCCAGTAAACATATCGTATGAAGTCCTCAATACACTGGTGAATAGGATAAATGACAGCATAATACTGCAGCCAGAACCTGGATGGACTAGTCGACGATATAGTGCGATGTTCATGAATGGTGACCTACATATGTCCCGCAGCAAACTAAGGCAGGTTGATGATGATGATGACTGTGATGCTGATATACGTTAATTTTCTCGTCCTTATTTTTATAAATTGTCGGCTCCTCGTTGGACCTTGGTCAGTCGGTTGAAATTCCTAGCTACACTAGAGTATACATTTGTGTTGGCAATGGACTCACCGTTTATTCCATGGTGAGATGGTTAGGGTAACCGGTGAATAGTAAGAGTGTAGTGCACTGTTTTGAGAAACACAGACGACAAGTTATGTTACACCATTTTTATAGCGTTACTTCGTCGTCGTCACATTTGAATACACAGACACACCGAAACAATCAAATTTCCGCTTCGGCAGGGCAAAAATCCAATCTGGAAGCCTATGTGCTGATCGTCATAGTAACCGTCAACATTCTTTATTTAAATGTTCAATTTTTATTTACTGTAGATTGCAGTTCTTTTAATATATGCTTTCAAATTCCAAAGTCAGATAATTGCTCTGTTCGATGACAGCCATTATTGTTAGTCCCTTAAACTCTTACGCTCGTTATTTCTGTTGCAAGCAATTACGCTTCCACTCTTGCTTTCCAAACCGGAATACTTTAATATACAGTTGTATTGTTACAGACACTGCTGAAGGTGGTTCTTGTAATATACGTTTAGCTTTATTATAGTGGTATAATTGTCTGTTATTTGTATACGCCTCCCATTAGGAGTGTACAAATAGGAGAGAGTGTTTCTCCTATTTGTCAAACGACATTTGAAAATTTAATTTGTTCTTGCTTCGGTTTAATGCATACACCTACAAGGATTTATTTTGACTGTTTTCGGATACAGATTCGTAATCCCATTGTCCTCAACATTGTACTCCGATTGTACTCCTGTTGTATTATCTTTGTACCCAACATAAAAATACGTCATTTTTTATGCCATATACATATTATTATCATATGTACGTTTGTATATATTATAATCTGAGCGTGTATTTAATAATGTAATGACTGGTATAAAAAAAAAAAAATTTAGATCCCTTTTAGTTTCGTAACCAGTTAGAGAAATCAAAAAGGCACGTTTACATTAATTTGATAACCGACTTTTCGTTATCTTAAAACAGTTTGTATCCATATCTCTGTCGGTGATAGTTCCACAACACTCGAGTGACTTGTGTATACTTATTTCGACGGCATCTGTTGGGGCCTTAGCTACATATTTTTTGATAATGAGAAATCTAGTGAAAGTTAGTAATGAGAAAAATTATAAAAAGCAACATCTTAGTAACAATAATAATGAGGGACGTGATAAAATTTATTTACATTAAAATTTAAAACAATAGCCCCAAAAAATCCTCACATTACCAACTTTTGCCGACAAACCACCGCATAAAATGTGGAAAATCTGAGGTACATAAAGAGCTGTTAATGAACATTAGTATTTCGTGAGCTTTCGTTAGTAACTTGAAAGTGGGTGACATTGTGAGAAGTTGGTAGATGCGTGTCTTGTATTAGTAAAGGAGTGCCACAAAGCATTTTTAATTATAAGTGTCAAACAAATTGCACAATTAGTAGGTATACATTATTTAGAGTGTTTTGTTATTATCCTTACTAACACAATTGCGTCAATACGTCGATCTGCCTCTCTGTCTGATACATTTTTACGACGAAATGGTTAAATTGATTTTGCTTAAATTTGGTGTAGAGACAGATTAAATACAAGTCAGATTAAATAAAAATGACACTAAAATACTCGTACTTCATAGAATAATTAACTTATAAATAATTGGTTTTCAATTGGTGATAAACTATTGTACGGAAATTAATTGATAGTAATTGAATAATTACAATAAGTAAACATGGCTTTCAAATAAGTAAATAAAACCACAAAAATAAATATTTATTTTAAATAAAAAATCGTACTCTGTCTCGAATTTATGAATATTATATGGACTAATTAAAGTCATGAAATAATATACCCAATAATACGACAAACCTAAATAGTACATTCATCAACAGACTACTAGTTCATATCATCACGATCGTTTTCTTATTTCTTCGTTTTGCGATGTCGCATTAAGATTACCATCAAGATTACACTTGCCCATTCGCTGATTTTATCTAAAGCTTTTTCCACGGCTACAACTAACTGTATTGTAACGTCAAAATGTGCTGTTAGATATTAAAAAAAAATCAAATACTATACAAATTTCTTTAATAATGGACACAGTATATCGTGAATAAATATCACACCGCCCAACAGAATATAAATAGAAAATGCACTAATTTGATAAACCAAACAGGAAATAATAGAGTTAGAACTCAGTATAGAAAATAATGATATAGGCTTTCAGTTGTGAAAATGATGGGAAAACTTTCAGCTGTTTCACCGTGGAAATATTCTATTAATATAAAATAAATATCTTTGAATTAACCACGTTTCCCTAACTACTACGGCAATCATGATTTCTTCGAAATTAGACCTCAGCACGGCGCTGTCACGAGCGGACCTGTCATTTACGCACACAGAAATGATAACTTACGTTCAGTAATTACATGTGTACGGCTGAAACATTTTATCTTTTATACCATCTACTTTAATGCTGGTGCCGAATGGTATTGTGAGTAATCACAGGCAACTCCACGAACTGTGCTGTATCGATTATTCAGTTTAATTTCAATCGCGCCACACTCGTACCGTTCGCAAGTAAGTGTAGCATGTGTGGCTATTAAATATATAGAATGGATGTTACATATTAGATTACGTGAAATGATGTTAATAAAAATATAAAGAAGATATATAGGAAAATTCAGAATAGTTTCAAAGTAAAATCTAAAAGTTCGCGATCAAAGAGCAATGCCAAGTACAACTCACATCGTGAACAAATATTTAAGGTCGACCATAAAATGAAGAATGATAGCTTCCTTCCAACTTATATTGCATGCAGGTTGATTGGTATCGTTAACAGATATATTCTTAATGAAATCTTTCAATATACTTTAATTAATAGCATAAGAATACAATTTTTCTACGTGAGAAATTACTTTCCTATGAAAATATATGAAATTCATGTTTCTTAATTTTTTTTTTTGCTATTCCAATATTCGAAATATGGATATATCTTGAAACAGGAGTCAGGAGAAGAAATCAGGTCATAATAATTCATGTTAATTTTATATGATTGAAAGAAGCGGTCACCAGGCTCAAACACACCAAACTTGCAGTTAGATTTCTCCAACGCAGTTCTGCAAAAGCTACAATAGATTAGTGACTATATTATACATATTTATTGAAAATGTGTTGGATACCCGCTCTTACCTTACCATCATTTTATAACACATATCCGATGTGGCCAATAAGTAAAAATTTTCACGTTATTCAAATGTGTTTTCGTCACACTACAACCGCCGCTCAACAACGCAAAGTTCAATGAAGACAAAGGGCAGAGGAATATTGTAGTGGCACTTACGCGGGCAATTAAGCAATAATATACAACTGCAGCGAGCTGGGCAGGCTGCCACATGGCACCAATCTCGGACACCATTTTATATGAAACTGGCCTACAACGCTCGTTAGAATCTGTTAGAATCCACTTATTTATATGCTATAACTACGATACTGTTTTCAATTTAAAATCTGTTATGTCTCATGATTTATCGTCTCCGTAGAGCGCTACAAATTTTGTTATTATTCTTTTTTCTATAGTGTTAACTATCAGATATTTCTCTATAATATTATATATGAATACTAACACGTATATATTTTATTGCTGTCCGAATGTTGTACTACTTTTGTCATATGTTTCTCGTAGTAGGTGCCGAATTTATATGCACAAGGGGATATTAAATCAACATAATAGTATCATAAATTGAAGGTATTACGATACTTTTTATTACGATAAAAAGTATATGTGGCCTGATTAGATTGTACGAATTCTGTAAATTCAAGTGACGCGGGACGCGACGAGTACCCGAGCGTTGCCATGGTTCAGAGGGCACGTTAAGCAGTTATACGCGTACCCGGTTGTTATCGTCAGATGATAGTCGTTAAAGCCGTTAAGCGTGCTTTAAAAACTTCCGATATACACGTTGCGCACTAACCCATATCTTCACCAATCCGCGTCGGACTATCGTGTTGAACCTCCATGCTTCACTCGAGGGAAAATCCCATGTAATATTACTTAACTCACTTAAAGATATTATAGACAATTATTAACTTAAGTGAAGCATTTGTAGTTCAAGTACTTAAAGAATCATTACGATTTAAACTTAATTAGAACTACGAATGTAGGTATGTATATAATACAAAAATTATATCTTTAAAATTGTTTTGTCCTGTAGGTTTATATTATATTGTAGATGTGGTTGTAAGGCGTGTTACAGTGTCATATTCCTATTGGACGTTTCTATAACCATCGACCCCTCTTTCAAGTTAGCCCTACACAATATTAAAAATTCATGCGGAAAATGACGCCATACAAGCGACAAACTCTACATTACTAGAATATTTTAAGACTGAAATTTTGTCAATTTCGTTTAGTTTTTCGTTTTGTCAAATTTTAATTTAACGCAATTAAAAGCAGTTTTGTAGAGGAAATAATTATTTATAAAAGTATTAAAGCTTATTTTCTTTTATCGAAAATCTCCGCGCTGAGAACCTGTAATCAATGGTACCTACTTTTAATATAACAGATAATGTAATATATAGTATATAATATTGAAAAATTATTAATTATTGAAAAAAGTCAATGAAATGCAAAAGGAATGTCGCAATTGTCATTTTTTGAGCGGAAAATAGTAATATAAAACCACATACCAACCTTTATATGGGTGAAATCTGTACTAGTGTATATATTTTTATTACTGAAATAAAGCAGTTATAGTTAAAGTTAGTGAAAGTAATAATTTCATACGCAAAAGCTACGTTATTTCCCACTATTTTTAATGTTATAAGAAAATTGTGCCATTACAGAAAGACAATAACTTTGTTAATTTATTTCACTCTGTCGTTTTTATGGTGTCACTATTTCGTAAGAATTAATTGTTTCCACTACTACCTGTCGACCCCGTATGGAAACTGACGTGATGATAATATATAATAATATTATTATTTTTTACTAAATCAAGCTATTGTTCCCTTATCAACTTTTAAGCAAATAAAACATTTCAATTGCATTCCAACATGTACGTATTGAATAAAAAAATTAAAAGTTATAGAGGCGGTTCGTGATGTTCATAAATTGAGACCGTCGTCCCCTGCATTTTTGTGTCCATGCGCATGTGCACGTCCAAGTTATATTAATCCAGATAGGTACTTTTGAAGACACCGTGCCACAACTTAGCAAAAATATATCTAAATATAACTTTATCAATTTAATTACCATTCTTGTATCTTGCTTTATATATCCTCATTAATGAATTATTTAATTAATGTGCCCACATTACGTTTGTGTTCATTGAAATAAAAGATCTCGTTTGTATTTGTGTTCTTTTTTTTCTCAATGAATGTAGTTTGCGAAGTTGTTCGACGAATGTTTCCAACTTTGTTCCCGGACGCTGACAAAATCTGCAGCGGTCATCTCAGATGCATTTAGCGTCACTCTCGTTGTTGGGCCGGCTTATCAGATACACATTAATGTTCGACTCTCTTCTTTATCTTGCAGATTGAGTTTTAATTCATTAATGAGTGGCATTTGAGCTTCGATATCGTATTAGAAAGTTTCAATTAGATGCGCTGTTGAGACGCAATTATGTTAAGAGTACAAAAGGAGCCCCAGTCGTTTTTTGCTCTTCACGCTGGACTTATAAGTCCATTCTATAGAATGGAGATTTAATGCCGCTTATTTGCCGAATGAAAAACTTAATGTAATATGTGTTAATCAACGTTAATAAAAACGCATTGTTATATCCCGTCTTCAGTTTAAATCTATTTAATACTTCGTTCATTTTCATGTTCTGGTAATACCTAAATTTGATGTTTAATAAACAGTTCGAGTATAATGAAGCTCGATTAAAGTTAACGTAGGCCTCTAAATGTGGAGATTAGTGGGATTACTGATGGATTATGACGTAATTAATTGGTAGCGACATGTAGATACTATACTGATAAGATACAAGTTTACTAGGTCCTACCTACGCGTTCGTACATGTAAAATACATACATAATGAACTGTACCAGTCGATCCCGGTGGGTTTCTCAAAACGTTTATTAATTACCGATGTTCATGATTTTCTGTTGATCGTTACGGTATTTTACTAGGTCGAGTGTGGGCTCACGCGGTCTTGGAGTGCTGAGTCCATAACTCATTAATATTTTTATGTACTCTGAGTAAAAATATGTATAGATATTAACCATAGGATGTACATACATTGTATAGTTAACGTCTCATTGGAATGCTAGCAATACTATTTCATACTTAATCCAAGTACCTATGTGTACTAGCGAAGACGTCGATGACCTTTTCTCATTGTTAAATTGAGTTACATAGTGCATATATATTTCAGGTAGTGTAATTTATATAGACGACGATGATGTAGTGAGTCCATCCAATGGCTATATAGGTATAAAAGGTAAGTATTCAATGTCACAATTCGATTCTTTGAACATATTTTACCTAACCATGCTTTACCGTTTTAAAGACAATATGTATACATTCATAGTCGACACGTGGTAATCTGGTTACTGTTTTATATTTTCTTATTGGATTTTCCGAAACAAATATTTCTCTAAATTCTTACATATACAGCGAATAATGAAATACTGATGCAATGTAAATAGAAAATGTACGCTACACATCGGTATGGATTGGATTGTAGATGAAAAATGTTTAAATAAGACTACAAAATAGATGTCAGAC